>PVIA01010646.1:0-50295 GCA_004024845.1 Tonatia bakeri
ATCTTTATGGTCAATTAATATTTAACAAATGAGGCAAGAGCATACAAGACAGTCTCTTCAATAAATGGTGTTGGAAAAACTAGACAGGTACATGCAAATAAATGAAACTAGAGCACCAACTTATACAAGAATAAACTCAAAATAGAGAAAAGACTCAAATGTAAGTCATGAACCATAAAAACCCTAGAGGAAAACATAGGCAGTAGTGTCCCAGACATCTCTCACAGCAACATTTTTGCTGATATGTCTCCTAGGACAAGGGATTCAAATAAATAAATAAATGGGAGACTACATCAAACTAAAAAGCTTTTGCACAGCAAAATTTTTTAATCACTAAAAAATTAAAAGACATCCCACTGTATGGGAGTACATATTTGTCAATGATACACCTGGTAAGAGGTTAATTTCCAAAATACATTAAGAACTTATACAACTCAACACCAGGAAGATGAACAATCCAATTAAAAAATGGGCCATGGACCTGAATACACACTTCTCCCAAGAGGACATACAGATGGACAATAGATATATGAAAAAATGCTCAATGTCACTAACCATCAGAGAAATGCAAATTAAAACCACAAGGAGGAATCACTTTACACCTGCCAGAATGGCTATCCATCAATAAATTAACAAAGAGGTGCTGGAGAAAAGGGAACCTTAGTGCACTGTTGGTGGGAATGCAGATTGGTACAGCCACTGTAGAAAACAGTATGGTTTCCTCAAAATATTAAATATGGAAACACCTTTCCTCAAAAAATTAAATATGGAAAAATTAAATATAATAGGAAGTACCTATCACGCCTCTTCTGGGAATATATCCTGAGAATCCCAAAACAGTAATTCAAGAAAATATATGCATTTCTATATTCATTGCACCATTTATGATAGCCAAGATCTGAAAACAGCCCAAGTGCCCATCAGTAGATGAGTGGATAAAAACTCTGTGGTACATTCACACAATGGAATACTATGTGGCTATAAAATAGGAAAGCTTACCTTTTGCAACAGCATGAACAGACCTGACGATTATTATGCTAAGTGAAGTAAGCCAGACAGAGAAAGGCAAATACCCTACGATCTCAATTATGTGTGGAATCTAATGAACAAAATAAACTAATGAAATAGAGACATGGATATGTGGAACAGACTAATAGCTGTCAGAGGGAGAGGGGTTGAAAGTTTGGATGAAAGATGAAGGGATTAACCAAAAAACATATATACCATACATAACACATAGATACAGACAGGGGTGTAGTGACAGGCAGAGGGAAAGTGGGGTGGGAACTGGGTGGAGGTGGGCAAAGCTGAGGAAAATGGGGACAATGGGTGCATGATGATACACTGTGTGCAGATGATGTTTTATTGAGTTGTACATTTGAGATCTGTATGGTTTTACGAACCAATGTCACCCCAATAAATTCAATTTAAAAAACTGCAAAAGAATTCTGAGACTGAAGGGCTATTGCCCGTGTAATCTACCTTCATCTGACTAATCTCCATTATTTCGAATTAAGAACTTTGCTGTTGAGGCTATACCTGCCTATCTAACGATTGTGAATTGAATCACAAAAGGAAAACCTCAAGCAACACAAGTAAGTTGAGGCAGTAACTTACCTAGAGTGATGCTCCATTTCATGCCCAAATACAGAACAAGATAAGATGTATTTAAACTTAAGGAAGTTCATTTCTATGCAGATAGATTGATGTCAAAGGTTTCCTCAGTTCAAGGTGGCATCTTTATCCTCATTGTATATTAGAATTTAGAGACTTATCTAATGGCTTCTATTTCAGACAGCTTAAGAATAGGGTGCCAAGTTTAAATACCCTAATGGAAAATACTCAGAAAAAGTGTCTGAAATACATTAGATATAATAAGCAAATTCAGAATGTGCAAGCCTATTCCTTTTTGACTGGAAAAAGAAAGGACTCCAAACTTAAGTGGTTTAGTCAGCTCTAGGAAAAGGTTTTGGGTAGCAAAACGAGAATATGGACTTTTAACTTTTGTACTTCACTATTACATAATTTCAAAACAAACATGAATTACTTTGATAATGACATTAAGTTTTTTCCCAGCAGTGATTTCTTTGAAAAAGGAAATGTATTATATTCCTTAGTGACTCATTATTATAATCACTGAAAAAATTTTCTTTGTATCTTAGCATTTTTCTTTGCAACCTGTCATCTCTCTTCCTCCATACACAATATTCAAATGTAACTTTTCAGATACCTAATATAGGGATATATATTGTTGTTATTATCCTAAGTTATGGTATTAAGGAATATAGGGAGCGTAAGATGGATTTCAAAATATTTAGAAAAAGCAAGCATGTAAGAAATGATTTTTCTCAGATTGTTTTCTGGTGCTATGCCATCACTCTTCTTCAAAACCATTTTGCCCACCAAAATTGATGAATTAACCAACTTACCGACTTTCATAACTTACTGAACTTAGCCTTCCAGAATGGTGGATATACTAAACATAAAATTGAAGAGTTCTGTACTTTTTCTGATGTTTTTCTACTGTTAAGTCAATTAACCTAGAGGTTGAAGTTTGGTTGATACCAAAATAGTTGTCAATTTCCCTGTTTTCCAATATATCCTTTTATTCACCCATTGTAACAGAACTTTTAAGCTAAGAATGTAAGTTACCAAAGTAAAGACTTCAGGCTGTTTTGCAGAAGGGGACTGTATCCAAGTTCAGGCCACTCGGGTTTCAGCATAGGTTTGGTGTCAAGCTTTTCTGAATCTTCCTTAGGAAAAGCTGACTCCTTATTGATCTCAATTTGGATTATGAAGATGCCCATCTCACTCTAGAGATAAGAGAGCTCAACAGAGAGAAGCCGTGGGCTCTGAGATGTTGTGGAGCAGAGGCAGCAATGAGTCCTGCACTAACCCTGGCACTCCCTCTGAGAGAAAAAGATAAACTTCCTCATTCAAGCAACTGTGATTTGGGGTTCCTATCAATGGAGCCAAAACTAATCTTAATATGCCAACTCTATTACTTGTGGTATGTGAAAAAAACACGTTTTTATGTTTTTGCCTGTCCTCTGAAATTCTTGAGTGGCTATCATAGAAGATGATCCTAATAGATTTTCCTAAGTTCTGGTATTTTAAGGAATAGTTTAATAACAAGCCAAACTATATAATCCTGAATAAAAATCGAAATAAACTCTGGTACATAAATTACAAACTGAATTTCAGGCCAGCAGTATATGAGGTAAATAAGTTAACAAAATATTGCACCATTTAGATTTTTAAATTTTTTATTTTAAGAATATACATAGCTGAGAATCATTTTATCTATGCTGTGGTAGATACAACTCTGAAAATCTAAATAAGCTTACCAACTGCTAAATCTTTTATATTAACTTGTGTTTAATTTTCATAATTCTGTTTTTATGGCTTATATACTCACTTAACAATTTTTCAACATCATTTAAAATGACTGAAAGACAAAGGTCTACAGTATCTATGAAATAAGTAAATGTATATTAATAAGAACATTTTTGTCAAGAAAAAATAGTGGCTTGTTCGTGAATTGTCTGTGCATCAGAGTTGAGAAAATTCACTTAAATTTGTTTCAACTTGCTAGCAAATACTGTACTGTTACAGAAAAGACAACTCAAATGACTTTGGGGTTTGCAAAGTGTTTTATTCATGATGGGGACCCAGAGCAGACCTTGTCCAAATTTTGGGCTCCGAGATCAGGCTGGGGCATGCTTATATTCTTGTTACAAAGGCAGAAGGAGGAGGGGGTAGTAGAGCAGCTGCTGAAACTGGGGGGCGGGTAGTGTACAACCTTGAGATAACTGCTTATCTGGGAATGGCTGCTGTCTGAGAATGGCTACTGCTCAGCTATGTCCTGTCACAGTACTTCTTAGAAGTCATTCACCAGTCTTAAACTTTATACTCACATTCCACATCTTAACCTCCTTAAGTCAGAGGCTTACCGTCCTAACACAGAGTAGCAGGGCTTCCTTGAGGCTACTGATTAAGAGGGGGCACCTACCTACTGACTAGGAACTGTTCTAACCTTGATTGAGCAGGCCTGCAAATAAATCCCATACCATTTACCCATTCATTCTGATTTGCAAAAATGACAAGACTTGGATGAAAAGATCATAAAAAATCAGCTAGAAAAAAATTTTTTTTAAAGTTAGCCTTTTTCTTTCTTGCTTCTTTTTAAAATGATTTTATTTATTTTTTGAGAGGAGGGAAGTGAGGAAAACCTTATTGTGCGAGAAATACATCACACATCAATCAGCTGTCTCCTGCATGCCCCCAGCTAGGGACCTGACCCACAACCCAGGCACATGCTGGGGCAGGGAATTGAACCAGTGACCTTTCAGTTTGCAGGCCAGCACTCAATCCACTGAGTCACACTAGGCAGGGCTAGAAATATGTTATATTTCTAAATATTACAATCTTCCTTTGGCAGAACATTAGGGAGTTTGTATCTTTGATAGAACCCACACAGTTTGAGTTAGTTCCTCTATGCAGTCCTTGCTTACTGCATTTTTACTTTAACTTCGGATAAAAGTGAAAAAAATATATGATTACACCAAAAACATTTTTTAAAAGGCATCTGGAGAATTACAAAGAAAATGCAATGAGAAATACGTATGTTTCATTCCCTTTTCCAGTATTCTCTTACAACTCTGCTTTCTTGGAAGAAAATTCATGAGCTGTAATACTTGAGCAGATTCTCTTCTGTAGGCTTTAGGATTTTCTTATCTGCCATATTCACCACCCATCCAGGAGCAAGACCAAAGAAAATCTGCCTTGGATCCTTTCGAGTACTAAGCATCTTGAAGAGTTCATCTTTAGTGATATCAGGTAAAATATAACCATACTTCTTGGCAAGTTCAAGTCTTGCTTCAGGAAATTTGGCAGGATCTGCCAGGTAACCCCGATTCTTTGCATCAGTGTAATATGGGACCAAGGCTTCAGGTGGAAGCATTCTTTTTGGAATGGGTTGTCCCCGCAGGAAGAATGGAACAGGTTTGCACAGAATTTCTAAAAAAAAAATTTCAAATTAAAAAAAGAGATATAAATATTGGCTATATATAGAGAGAGATGTTCTTTAATAATTGTCTTTTAATTATTTTTTAAATACTATCAAGATCAGAACTTAATTCTAATAACTTGTTTTAATTAAATAGGCTTATCTTAAGAAAATGGAAATGCTTCATTTTTTAAAGTTTACATCTTAAAAGTCAAAGTTACTCCTTAGTTACCAATGAATAATGAATTTCTTATGCATAGGTAACATCATATTTAAGCCTCATATTTAAAATTGAAAACTAAACCTCTTTATACCATACTGGTTCAAGTACGTTAAAAAAAGATGGAGCCCCACCAGCCAAACCACTAATAAGATATCCTAACACAGAAAACCAAAGTGCCCGAACTGCAAGTCAAAGAACAATGAGGACTTTTAAAATCCTCATGGCAACCAGGATGAAACAAAGAAGAAAAGACAATGACTGCAGAACAAGCTTACCCAGACTTCTTGGATCATAGAAAGATGTAGTAACGACACCACCATTTTTTTCAACTGCAGCAATGGCTAGTTCTGAAGCCAACTGTACTTCAATATTAACTTTTGCCTTAAAGGTGTCAGCACCCTGTAATATGTTAAAACAAAGTCTGTTAGTAGATGGTTTAAATAAAAGTAAATTATGGCAACCTTCCTTTTTACAATGTTTTCTCCTCCATAGTACCTACAATGTAACAGTCATTCCTATTTTTTTAAATCATTCCTACTTTAAATACCTCTGCTCTGACATCCTATCAAATAATATCAAATTTTTTACATTTTTTAGACCTCTCGTTTTACCGACTTTCATTCCCTGTAATCAGGAATGACTATCTTTTCATTTGATGTCTTTAGTAGATCTCAATATAACTGCCCACTCCCAGTACTTCATTAAATGTAAATTGTGTAATTCTCCTAACAACTCTATGACAGAATTACTGCTAAACCAATGCCATTGATGGGGACACTGAAATAGAGAGGTTAAGGAAACTGCCCAAGACCACAAAGCTAGGTTTCCAATCCAGGGAGTTTAGTCACAAGCATCTATATCCTTAACTACACTATGCTGTATGATATAGATAAAAACTTAACTTTCACATCCCTAAATAAGCAAGAGGCTAAGAGATGATTAAAGAGGGGGATGAGTGGATTAGAACCAGGGAAAGACCAAAAGATCTGACAACCCTATCTGAGCTTTAGAGGGGTCAGCTCCCTCTAGGGAAAAAAGTAGAACAATAGAAATTTACTTTGCATTCACTATTGATTTTATTATAGCCTCGAAACTGGTAATAATAAACATAATGATGATGATGTCTACCTTTCCTGAGAATGGTCAACACTAAAAAAATGCAGTACTAAACTTTAAAGTTTTTGGTCACTTTAGTTAGGATGTGTGTGCTGTATTTTACTTTATTTTTATTACTTTTTTAATTCTCACCTGAGGATATGTTAATTAAATTCAAAGAGAGAGAGAAAGGTGGGGAGGAGGTGGGAAAGTGGGAAAGTGGGGGAGGAGGTGGGAAAGTGGGAGAAACACTGATCTGGGCAAGAAACATCAATTGGCTGCCTCTCGTATGCATCCCAGTTGGGAATCAAATCTGTAACCTAGGTATGTGCCCTGACTGGGAAACAAACCCACAAACTTGTGGTGTATAGGACAATGCTCCAAACTGAGCCATCCAGCCAGGACTATTTTACTTTAATTTCAAAACATTCTAACAAAAATAAAAAGATGGTGGCCAATAGCATTCCTTTAGTGGTAACAAAAATATTTTGCTAATTTGGTATGGCTGAAATAAGCTGGCCCCCAATCAAGTTCCTTCTCTTAATTATAAAATTCTAATGTATCTCAAAATGTTCCAACAATTTCAAGACACATTTTCTCACAATTTTTTCCATTTATAACTCCAGCCTGCATTTGTATAATAATGGCACCTTTGACTCAACAAAGTAACATTTTATCATATTATCTGTGATTTTTAATTATGCCATAATTGCTTAACCATTTTTCTATCCTTGGGCATTGGAGTTAGTTCCATTATTTTCAGTATTATGGAAAGGATTTTTAGGAATATCTTTGTATCAGTTAGGTTTCTTTTGTTTTTCCTTTAGTACATACATTCCCAAATTGGTATTTTTGCACTGAAGGACAAAAATAATCTTAATGGTCACTTTCTATTGCAAATCTGAAGTCTAGAAATGGTCAACCTATTTACTAAGTTATAAATGATACGTAACACTACTTACGAAGGCACTGCCCTGATGTAATCTTAACAATTATTTCAGCTAGAGTACACACACGCTTAAAAGCTGTTGAGACGTGCACTTTAATGGCTGATGAGGTCACAGATTTTTCCACAGCTTAATTACATAGATATCTCCTTGCATACCCAGAGTAAATACTGAGGCTTAATTGTATATTTAGTATTCTCTTTTCAAATCTTTTCATTTGGAATGCTTTTATCCATAAGGTTTATTTTTTGAAAGGAATCTTAAAACATTTTTCCAGAAACACATGTTTCCCTCTAGTGCACACAGCTATATTATTGACATATAAGAAACAGGAATAGTTAATTAACAATGTACAAGTTTATTTGCTTTTGAAACTACTGGCCAATTGATAAAAAATAGAGAACTTCTTTACTACGTTAGAATTGGATTTGATTCATTCCTTTCTTCCATAAATATTAGCTGAGTGATTACCATGAGACAATAAAGGAAACATAGCAATGAATCAAAGTACCTGCACACAAATAACTTACATGATAGTGAAGAAGACAATAAAAACTAAATACAGTGCATGGTAATAAATGTCAGGAGTTCATATATTCAAAGAAAAAAACTTTAGGCAGGGTAATGGAAACAAAGTATGACTGTGGGGGTGGGGGATAAAATGGGATATATGAATGCTCCCTCATAAAAAATGTCAAAAGGTGATACGTGACCAGAGAACCAAAGAAAGTGATGGAGCCAGGTGAATAGATACACAGAAGAGCATTCCATGACCATGGATGACAGGCCCCATAATGAAAGAATGCTGGCTTTCTACAACACAGTTTAGCATACAATTGTGTATAACTCACTACTCAATCACTATTACGTAATAATTGTGACAACTTAAAAGGGATAAAA
This sequence comes from Tonatia bakeri, assembly GCA_004024845.1. Classification (NCBI taxonomy): domain Eukaryota; kingdom Metazoa; phylum Chordata; class Mammalia; order Chiroptera; family Phyllostomidae; genus Tonatia; species Tonatia bakeri. The sequence continues at coordinate 8,174 of PVIA01010646.1, forward strand.
ATAAAAGAAGGAAAAGTGATGATTATATGGAGATCAGAAATACCCCTCTATATAACTCCAAAAAAATCTATAAGACTTACCTCTTCTACTAACTGCACACCATAATCCCTTTTAAGTGGCTGAATGGTCACACCTCTTCCATTGACGAGTTGGGTTAAGTCAATAGGTTGAGTGGGATCAACTCGACCCAAATCAATAAGATACTGCAGTCTGTTGAGACTCAAAGGCTGATACTGGCGTCTGAAGCTACAAGAAAGTAACAGTTGAAAAACTCAGTCAGAAAGATAAGAAACTTACCTTTCTGTAAGTTCTCCAAATCAACTCAAAGCTTTGTTCTGTGATTTTTTTCCTCCATCAATTTAGCTGTTTTAACAGCTGCTTGTTTTTTGGTAAAATAATTTACCTCTAAGCATTTATTTCACTCATTTACACAAATACATTTGTGAAAAATTACTGGGTGACAATGCGCCAGGTTTTTATATATGTTTTGCTAAGCCTTTGAACAACTATGAGAGCAGGCATTATTATCTCCATTAGGCAGGTCTGAGTGCAATGTCTGGGGTTTCTTCCTACAAATTCAGGCTAAATTTCATTACCAAAAATAATTCAGAGAAACAGTAACAAAAATTGGTTTCAAAGTGAATTTAAATTTGTACCAAGCTATTTTTTTTAGGTTATTCTCAGTGAAATTAGGGACTTTTACTTTAAAAACCAAAAGCAACCTTACCTATGTCCTTCATTAAACCCGTATTTGGGGATTAGGATGTAAAATGGGGTCTGGCCTCCCTCGAAGCCCAGTCGGGGCCGTGTTCCCCTCTGCCGCTCTCCTTTATGGCCTCTGCCACATTTTCTACCTCTTCTCCGACCTCTTCGTCGTCTTTCCTACGAAGAAAGTTTTATGATCTACTGATGCATTTTTTAAAACTGTATTTTACCTTTTCACTATATATATATATATATATATATATTGCCATTTATTCATCCAACCTACCCCCACTAGCTAAAACTACTACATGCCCTGCACAGTTCTAGCTGCTCTGATGTCTACACACTCTGAATCAGTATCTCTCTTTGCCCCTAAAGATGTGGCCGATTCTTGCAAAGTCCAAGTTGTGTTTAAAAGGCAATGAATAAAGATTCTATGACAACCTTGCACTGAAAAATGCTAGAATTAAACATCCACAACAATGACACAGGATATTCGAGAAAATTTATTTTGCAATTAATTGTAAATATGTATGTTACGTGTATTATTTTTATTTAAAGATTAACTTGAGAAAATATTTTTATTTCCTGTGACCTCACAAAAGGTACTGATTTTTTTAAAGGACAGTATGTCAACTTTTCAGAGCTGTATTCAGTGATTTTTCAAGAGACATCTAACGTAGCAAATCAACTCAAATCTTTCCCATGTAGACAAAGATACATTAGAAAAGCACTTCATTTTAAGTCCAATTTTGAATGAGGCAGTCATTTTGTAGTTTTTGCAACTTCGAAGCTCCGCTCTAATGAACAATTACACTTTTAAATGTAAACCTTATTAAGAATCGGAACCACATGAGAAGATTATCCTCTCTGCAATGAAGGATTGCAACCCTATGTTCAATCCAACACCCTTGGGGAAGGGAGTCCTCCAGCACGACCGTAAAGGGCCGCTCTCAGGGCCCCCCCCCCCACCCGTCCCCCCGCGCTTCCCATACCGCCACCAGCGATTTACCAGTTTCCTCGAACCTGGACTCGGCTTTAGGTTGGCCAGACTCACACGGGGCAGAGCCCGGATCAAGCCCAGACCCCTGGCCCCACCACCCTGGAAAAGACCAGCCATGACCTGCACCGCCAGAAACCTTCACCAGCACCCTTTTCACCTCCGCACCCACTAGGTCCCAGGACGCTGCTTTACGGATTCGGCCCCGCCCCTGTCGTAGCGCAGCGTACGCTGCGTCCGTCCGTTACGCCCTCTCCCCAGCGGCTCATCTAGAACCGAGAGTCTGGCCTTCATTTTTAGCCACGTGATGATATCTTGAGAGTTCGTTCCAGGATGTAGGACTGCGAGCATGCTCTACGTACAATGTTTTCTTATGCCACGCCCTGAGAATGCTGTTCCTTAAAGAATTTTTGAGTCTGTGTGTGGCCTGGTAGTCCTTTTGAGGCAGTGTCTTCTCTAATCTCAATGTAGAGCCTGGAAGAAAATAATGCGCTAAATGAAGATACTAGCTTTGAGCTTAGGTAATCACTTGTGGTAAAGTAAGAAAATAATACTCAATGCGTACAAGTAAGTATGGACACCAATTGTATTTTTTCAGTATTTTTTTCAAGGAGGTAATGCTCAAGGGTCCAGCTATTAAAATTCCTCCGTAGTAATAACGTGTGAATAAGATTAAAGTATGCATTTTCATCTGTGTGCATGTATATTGCCTTGATCGAGTCACTGGCATAGAGTCACTTCACTTACTACTACTAACGATAGGAGCTCTACCAAGGCTTGTTAAGTGTCCAACGCTGTGTTAAGTCAGTCTTACTTGATTTATCTAACTAAACAACCATTGGTAAAGGTAGATACTACCTTTTATAGATGAAGACAGTAAGCTTAGAAAAGTCGGTCAGGTAGCTTGACCAAGGTCTCACAACAATCAGCAAAGCCAGGATTCAAACTTATACTGCGTCTTATTGTAAAACTAGTTATTTTTTGTGCGGGCTGCGAACCAAAGCATCGCAGGTTCAATTCCCAGTCAGGGCGCGTGCCTGGGTTGCAGGCCAAGGCCCCCAGCAACCGCACATTGATGTTTCTCTCTCTCTCTCTCTCTCCCCCTCCCTCCCTTCCCTCTCTAAAAATAAATAAATAAAATCTTAAAAAAAAAAGAATCTTACGTTTAAAAAAAACTAGTTATTTTTTATAATATAAAAACTGAGTATATGCAGCACAAAATACCTAATGTTTTTACTCTAAAAACGTCAGCTTCTTAATTTTTGCTTCAGTTGAGGGTAATATAGAAGACCTTCCTTTTTTCTTTTTATTGTTCTTTTTATATTTTACCATCTACTTGGGGATTTTTTCCTGTTGATTCCTATTAGCGATCACAGATAGTAAGTGAGAAATTTTTGGAGGGCAGTTTGATAGAAGAAACATCCAAACCTGTAGAGAATTTTTATGAGTTTGTCTGAGTCAAACTTGACTGCAGTTGCTGGGAAGCAAAATCTCAATGGATTGAGAAAATGCTCCAGAGAATGGCAGTTTTACAGCTTATTTTATATATTAAAATCAAAGGAAAAGACATAAGGAGAGTTACATGAAGTTCATTGGTGGCAATTAGGGAGGTGGGAGAAAGCAAAGTGGGGGGAGGGAATCACTGAGACTGAATAAATAAAGAGTAAAATGCAGTGACCCTTCTTTTATAATGGTAAGTATAAGTGAGTTAACAATCAACATTTACAGCACATGTAGATAGTATTCCAGGAACAAGATAATAGTGAGAGGTTCTGTAGTCTTGGGCTCTGGTGTGCCCAGAGTAGTCTTCAGATTCTCTGATATTCCAAGGGTATGTTATCTTAGATGCAAAAAGACAATAGACTGGCTTATCTAAGGTAAAGATTGGCCTTTGTCAAGAAAGCTACAGGCTCAGGAACTGATGACCAGCCATGACTCACTTTTAATATAGTCTGGACATGAAAATTCCTTTGCAGTTACTTTCAGTCTCTGAGTTTAGAAGGCCTACCACGCAGGCCTTCCCTGAGCTTCTCAGGTTTAGTAGGTGGCCCCTTTTTTTGTCCATTGCAGCTACTTCTATGTTTAACTATAACTTTCTGAAGTTATTTTAAGTCAAGTATAAAAAACTAGAGAAAGTAAAGGTTGCTTTCATTTCTACAGTTAAGCAATATTTATGAGGAAGACACTGAACTTGTTACTGAAAACTACACTGTTACTGAATTCAAATAGGATCTTTCTCCCAGTTTGTTTGAAATCTAGTATGGGAGGCTTTCCAAAATTGAATATTCTTTTAAAGTTAAAAAATAATGTAGATCTCTTGTAGATCTTTTTTTTTGTAGTACAAATACAAAAAAAAACATGCAAAAAACAAAATATGAGTTCTATAAAACAATATGAAGATAAGGTCTAGACCAGGGGTGTCAAGCTCATTTTCACTGGAAGCCACATCAGCCTCATGGTTGCCTTCAAAGGGCCAAAATAATTTTAGGATTGTATAAATGTAACTACTCCTTAACTGTCAAGAAGTTGAAATTACATTCGGCCCTTTGAAGGCAACCATGAGGCTGATGTGGCCCCTTGTGAAAAGGAGTTTGACACCACTGGTCTAGACTCTTTAGAAGTCCAGTACAAATAATCTAGGAGAAAAAAGGAAACTAGTTTCTGCCTTTAAGTTTTCTCAATTCAATATATTTTATCATCTTGTCAGAAATTTCATGCTTCTGGGAAGAAAATCTCAAAATACATTGCAAAATATGACCTAATCTACAGAAAGATACACATTTTTCCCTCTACCTAGAAAATCGTTTCTTGCATTAAGTAATTAACTTCTGAGCGAGTGTTAGTACCAATAATGTTTTTTATCATGACAAAAATTTTATTGAATAAATGAGATACAAGAAATATAAAACAATATGCTACTCTTCTTGGAAGTGAATGCTCTATGTTGTGTAGGTTATGTTATTGGTGTACATCACTTAATAATAGTGGAAGTAATAGTTGTTTGTTGTTAAATTGTAGGTTCCATGTTTGTTTATCCTATATCCAACATGTTGATTAAGCATATAAAACTGTCAAAATAATTTGATGAGTTTCTTATTTAAAAAAATGTTATGAGTTTATTTGAGCTAAATTGATGCCATATGCTGGGAGGCAAGATCTCAAATGCTCTGAGGAGTTTCATGTGTGTTGTAAGAATGTGAATTAAGCCTATAGAAGTTTTATATTGTTATTGTCATTGCACATTAATATTTATTAATATTTATAAGCACCCACATGTTTGGGGTGTTGTGCTAAACCCAGCTAAAATCAAGTTGAGACCATGTAGTAAGAAAACATCTCAACTACTTAAGTCTAGTTAAGGTCCATCCTGTTTCCAGCCCCAGTTAATAGTGACTACTGAATCATTATATAAAAAGAATGAAATGAACCCTGTAAAATGGTATAATTTAAAGTCCCTTGAGAAGGTCTCTCCTCCCACACTCCCAAGCAGTCTTCCCCCACCTTTCCCAGTGACTGACATTCTGTCAACATAGATTAATTCTTTTAAGCTCATTACTTAAAAAAGAAAATCCTTATAGTGGATAGAGAATGAGAGTGGGGGTGATGATCAAAGGGGATAAATTCATCACAGAAGGTGCTCTGTATGAACCATAATGATAATACACTATGATGACTCTGAACATAATGATAATACACTATGATGACCCTCTGTTTCTGAGATTAAAAAATGACAAGCCAAAACAAAAACAGGCACATAATACTTGCCCACCTAATCTCCCTAAATGAGATCATACATTTGGCAGGGATAACATCAGGTGGAGAAAAGGAATTTCATTTATTAGATTATTATTGAATTTTACTATGAACCAAGAACAAGACATATTAAGAAGGGGACTAAGAACAGACTAATTTTGTGATGATCAAAATTGAGGAGTGGAAAACAGGAGAAGTGATTTTCCTTAGTGAAAGTGAGAGGACGCCAGGAGCAGGAGAGCAGTGAACCGTTTGATATTGGGTGAAGAAAAATACAAAGAACTATAAAGAGGACAGGGAAAGGGGCTGGAAATAAATGTTATCCATCTCCTCACCCTTGCATTATCAGTCTCTCCCCCTGCTGGTTAGTCTCATCAGCATATAAAAATGCTCTAATAGCACTCATCGTAAAAAAACAAAACACTTTTATTTGTTCCATTACCCCTCCATATGTCAGCTGTGCCTATTTTTCTGCTTGCTTTCACAGAAAAACTCCTCAAAAGAGTTCTACCAGGACTATCAGAGCTACCAGGGCTATCTCTATTGCCTCCTCTTTGATTCATACATTTTCCTATGAATAACCTCCATATTGCCAAATCTGGTAAGAAATGCAAATCAAAACTATAATGAGATATGAACCCACACATGTTAGAATGACTTATGAAAAAAAAAGAATAACAAGTATTAGTTAGGATGTGTGGAAATTGGAAACTTTGTACATGTAAAATGGTACAGCCACTAAGGAAAACAATATGGAGGTTCCTCAAAAAATTTAAAAAATAACAATCATATGATCCAGCAATTCCACTCCTGGGTATATATCCAAAAGAATTGAAATTGGGATCTTGTAGCAATACTTACACTCCAATATTTATTGTAATATTATAATAACCAAGATATGGAAACAATCCAAATGTCTATCAACAGACAAGTGGATAAAGAAAATGTGGGATATATACAATTAAATATTATTCAGACTTAAAGATTAAGAAAACCCTACCATTTGTGACAACATGCTTGGACCTGAAAGACATTATGCTAAGTGAATTAAGTCAGTCTGAGAAGGACAAATATTACATGATTTCTTCCATATGAGGTATCTAAAATAGACTTATATAAACAGAAAATCAATTGGTGGTTGCCTTGGGTTGGGGAAAATGGAGAGTTGTTGTTGAACAGGTATAAAGTTTCAGTTATACAAGATCAGTAAGATCTAGAGACCTACAACATAACAACATTCTGCCTATAGTCAGCAATATAGTGTTGTGCACTTAAAAATTTGTTAAGACAGAAAATCTCAGGTTAAGTGTCTTTACAACAACAATAAAAAAAGCAAGAGAACACAAGAAATTTTACAGAGGCCATGGATATGTTTATTACCTTGACTGCAGTGATGGCATTGGGTTGGTCAAAAAAGTTCCTAAGATGGCTTTGGTAGCATTTAGTTGTCTTTAACTTCATTCGAAACATTATTGTTAGAGTGTATTGTGACAGTTGTCATATTAGCATGCATTTTTTAAAAAACCAAAGTTGGTGCATTTTTGTGCAGCTATTTTAATATTGAAGATGGGAGAAAATATGCAACATTTTTGGCATAGTGTGCTTTATCATTTCAAGAAAGGTAAAAATGTAATTGAAATGCAAAAAAAAAAGATTTGTGCAGTGTATGAAGAAGGTGCTGTGACTAATGAAATGTGTCAAAAATGGTTTGTGAGGTTTTGTGCTTGAAATTTCTCACTGGATGTGCTCCTCAGTCAGGTAGATCAGTTGAATTTGATAGCAATCAAATTGAGACATTAATTGAGAACAATCAATGTTATATCACACAGGAGATAGCAGGCATAGTCAAAATGTCCAAATCAATAAAGTTATTGGTAAAAATGAAAAATGTGTCTTTTATTTTATGGAAAAAACCATATGGACTTTTTGGCCAACCCAATATCATGGGTATATGCATATAACCAAACATCAAAATGTATGCATTAATATGTACAAAAGTTTGCATATTAATTATACCTCAGTAAAGCTGGATAAAATAAAAATTCTCCATTCTTTTAAATGAGTTCTTAGCTGCATTCAAGGTGGTTGACCACTTCCTTGAAACAATACTCTGGTTTGGTTTCTGGATAGCCACATTTCTGGACTGCTTTTTCCATCCCTGGTTGATCTCTCTCAGTTACTTCCACTGGCTCATATATATCTGAACTTTTAAATGTTGAAATTTATTTTTTCTATGCAGGTGTTCTCCCAAAGTGATCTTAAATGGCTTATAAATTCTCAGGTTCATATTTCCGCCTAAAGCTGAATTCAACTTACCTATATCCAGCTGCTTACTTGATATCTTGACTGGGATATCTCTTCAATGTAGTCAAAAGAAATTATAAAACCATCCATCTAAATAACCAACTGAAAGTTAGTTGAACTGAAATATTATAACCATGGATTTATAGAAGAAGCCACATAATGACTGGTAATAAGGGAAGAGATGCAGAAAGGGCTAGCTGTCACCTCAGGTTCAGAGGCTGAGAAGCCAGAGGGATATTGTAGCTACAAACGCCCTATTACCAGGAGCGTGAATTCTCAACAATATGAAGAAATCCCCAATTCAGAGAAACTGAGACAGGAAGAGCAGCCTGCATGGCATCTGGTAGTTAAAATCAGTGGGAATTCAGTCCACCTGGGAAAGAAAGACGTGTCCTAGAGATCCAGACATCAGCTTCCCAGGGACAAGCACCTCTACTGTTATAGCACCAGTCCAGGGTGTTCATTGCTCTGTCTGGACTGTTGGCCAGGCCCTCTGCCATGCTCGTTTCTGAGGGAAGGTCTTCTGGTTACATCCAGCAGTGACTTTTGGGGCCCTCTTTTCCTGAGGAGACTCTTTGTAGAGACTCAGTGACTAAGTTGTGTGGTTTTGGAAAGGAGACCAGTCTTCCATATCTAGAGTGCACACACAGTTGGCGCCTCTTCCTGAGCACCACCAACCCCCTGCCAATCCCCTTCTGTTGAATAACTTGACTGGCCCAGTTCTGCTGAGTTCAGTGGAGCAGGTAGATCACAGTGCCACACAGAAGTAAGATTTTTGAAATCTCTCCTTCCAGGAAGTTTTTGTCTGGGAACCAGATGTGCAGGGTCTGGGTTGTATGGCTATGTTCTGGGGGTGGGGCTGCCCCTATCTCCCCTGTGAGCCCAGCCTGACCTAGCCCAGGGAGGAGAAGTGCCCACTGTCCTCCTATGGGCTTGCGGGTACCACCCCGAACACAAAAATAGATCTACCCTTCCAAGTCTCCAAGACTCCCCCTCACCATCCCTGTACCTCAGTTCCCAGGGCGGTTGGGGAGAAATGCTAAGAGCTGGGACATTCAGATGGTGAGCCCATTGGAGACTATCGTCTGGTTCTTGGATGAAGTGCTTAGTCCCCTCCTGCAGACTGGGCCTGTACCAATTCCAATGGGAGTCTCTGGATCTGTCCTCCTCAGCCCAGGACTGCTCCCCAAGAGGGGACCACTGGCCAAATCTGCTGCCTGCCCCTCCTGGAGGAACTAAAGAAGGAGACTGCCCGAGAAGGAGTGATTTGGCTCTGGAGTAAGGACCACTTTCTTCTCACTGTGTACCTGACTGTCTCACCCCCAAGTAGGGGTCCAACTAGCACCATCCTCCTGACTTCCATTGCCCCACCCTACCTAGCTCGAAAACTGTGCAGGGCGTGTGGGTTGCTGCCAGCCTGAGCCTACTCTACAATCTTTCTTCAGAAAGCTTTGGAGAAAGATCAGGCAACTTCATTGGAAGGTGGAATAGCTGACAGGCTGAGGCAGATCTCAGGGAGCCTTTGTCCTTTTACAGATCTGCCGCCATCACTAAGCTGGAGGAAGCCAACCCTTATATACAGAGTGGCCCCTTCCACGCACACCTACGTCTAGTAGGTGTAGCCACAAACAGTGTATGATATGGTAGCTCCAGACAGGTAGCCCAAGGGTCATTACACACACTGTCTAATATCAAACTGTACCTGAACCCTGCCCAAATAAATATAAACTGACACAAACAGTGGTGGGCTTCAGACCACACCTGAGCTTCACCCAACAACTTACACCATACACACAAAAAAACCTTCAAAATGAATAAAGACTTCAATGTGAGTTGTGAAACCATAAAAGTGCTAGAAGAAAGCATAGGCAGTAAAATCTCAGATATCTCTCATAGCAATATTTTTGCCAATACATCTTTTCAGGCAAGGGAAATAAATAAACAAATAAAAATAAACAAATGGGACTACATCAAACTAAAAGGCTTTTGCCAGCAAAGGAACCATCAATAAAATGAAAAGGGAACCCACTGTATTGGGAGGACATATTTGCTGATGATGGATTTGATAAAGGGTTAATTTCCAAAATATATGAAGAACTTATACATCTCAACACCAAAAAAACAACCCAATTAAAAAAATGGGCAAAGGACCTGAATAAATGCTTCTCCAAAGAGAACATACACATGGCCAAAAGACACATGAAAAAATGTTCAACATTACTAATCATCAGAGAGATGCAAATTAAAACCACAATGACATATGACCTCACCCCTGTCAGAACAGCTATCATCAATAAATCAACAAATAACAAGTACTGGTGAGGATGTGGAGAAAAGGGAACTCTCATACATTGTGCAAATGCAGACTGGTTCAGCCACTGTGGAAAACAACAGTATGGAGTTTCCTCAAAAAATTAAAAATGGAAATGTCTTTTGACCCAGCAATCCCACTACTGGGAATATATCCTCAGAAAGCTGAAACACTAATTTGAAAGAATATATACACCCCTATGTTGATTGCAGTGTTATTTACAATAGCCAAGGTCTGGAAACAGCCCAAGTGCCCATCTATAGATGAGTGGATAAAAAGGCTGTGGTACACTTACACAATGTAATACTATGCAGCTATAAAAAGAAGACACTCTTACCTTTTGCAACAGCGTGGATAGCCCTGGAGATTATTATGCTAAGTGAAATAAGCCAGTCAGAAAAAGACAACTACAACATGATCTCACTTACATATATGTGGAATCTAATAAACAAGTTAAATTGACAAAATAGAAACAGAGACATGGATACACGGAACAGACTAATAGCTGTCAGAGGGGAAGGGGGAGCGGAAGGAGAGAGAGAAGGGAAAAGGAGACTGGTTGAAGGGAGGTGAAAGGATTAACCAAAAACCATATATATATAACACATAGACCAGAAAACAGTGTGGCGATAGCCACAGGGAAAGAGGAGTGGACTAGGTGAATGTGGATAATAGGAAGGAAAATGGGGACAGAAAGAGGCTATCCCTGGAGGGAGGGGTGGGTACACAATGCAGAGTGAAGATATTTTATTGAGTTGTACACTCGAAACTTGTATGGTATTTTGAACCAATTTCACTCCAATGAATTCAGTTAAAAAAAGAAAATCCACATATAACTACTGACTCTCCCAAAACTTAATGAAAGTCCCTCAGCCCTTAGTATCCAATGAGGATTGGTTTCAGGACTCCTGAGGATACTGAAATCCCAGGATCTTTAAGTTCCTTATATAAGGTGGTATAGAGCAATTCATAAGGTCGGACCTCCTCATCTGTAGATTCCTGAACAGTATTTTCCATCCCTGGCTGGTTGGATTCCCAGATGCTAAACCTGAAAATATAGAGAGTCAATACTATATTTATTGAAAAAAAATCTGTGTATAAGTGAACCCACCCAGTTCAAACCTGAGTTGTTCAACAGTCTACTATCATTAGAACACTAAGGTTGCTTGGAGAATGTAGAACTTAGATGAACCTTGCAAGAACAGTAGCATTTGGACTGAGAAAGAGGGAAGGATGACTGAAATACAGGGTCTGGCACAAATAACCCCCCTTTTTAATTACAAAATCATAATTCTGTAACATGATAATATCACACTCAGGCATGCTATATGACATTTTCAGTGAAATGTTCAAATTAAAACTATAAATTATTGCACCCATATTACTATACAAACCACACTCAAGCAGGCATTACTTCTGCTGGACCCTGTACATCAAACTGTGCTGTCCTATTTTCCACTAATGGAAGTGAATTGACAGAACCAGTTGGTGGCTCCTGGTATTACATCATAGAAAAATTCACATATTAATGACTTGGAATGTGCTCATAGTAAGGCCTGAAGATAGGAACTTGATAATTGGGACAACTTTGTCAGAGGACCATAACCTAATATGGGAAGTGAAGACAAATCTGATTCTTAATGCAGTTCAGAAATTCCTACTGGGAATGGACAAGAGAGCTTCAAGAATGAATCACTCATTGGAGTTGCTGCAATGTAATAAAAATTTGCCATCTTCACCTGGCTATACCTCCTGTGATGAGCACATAGAGCTTGATGATCTTCCTGAACTCCAGGCTGTTCAAAGTGATACTATCCAATTTGCCATATACCAGTTGAGTTCAGATGTTTCCCATCAAAAATACACAAGACCATCTTGGAACCAAAATACCTCAAGCATACTAGAAAGACTTAGCATAAAAATGAGGTGGATTGGCCAGCAGAATCAGCAAGTATCACCACCAGTCCACAAAGTCTACTTACGCAGTGCTCATTTTACAACAGATTATCTCCTGTATACATCGTAACTACTAGCAAAAGTTAACATTCCTATGCACGCCCTCCACCAGTGCCCCCTTCTAAGAGTGAGTCAGTTTTCCCTCAGCGGTAGAGGGAGGAAACACCAATCAGACAAGAAAGGACAAATAGTGAGTCAGAATCATGCACTTTCTCCATGTCCTCCTTCCTATATGATAATGATTTGGGATGGTGCAATTCCTGGTCTTCAGCTGCGTGACACTATTTTTTGACAGGCATATGATTATGCTTTCATAAGGGAAGCAATAAGGAATGGCAGGGTGTTGAGGATTTTGATAGAGCTGAAGGCTGTGATAATGAGAAAGATCTCCAAACGGGGACTCATAAGGCTATGGTTCTGATGCTCTAAAATGGCTGACATAAAGAAAGTGTATCATTTGGTGAGTCTATATTGAAATTGACTTTTGATCCTAATACAGTAGAAGATGTTTTATTAGTTGTAATGTGTAAACTGGACCATTCATCCTGTGTTAAAAATAAAGGTTGGTCATCATTTTATCCAAGCTTGATTGTGGTATGGCATGGCATTCTGTGTTGTAAAATTCCTATTGGTGATGTATGTCTACCTCCTGGACACTCCAATGCCATTAATTTCAATGATTCATGTGTTTCTGATACATTTAAAAACTATGACTTTATATCTATGATTCATCTGCAGTCTATATGCTAGGTAGTGTGGCTCATCAGCATCATGCATCTCTGCCATGTGGAGGACCTGGAGGTCAAGACTTTGCAAGATCTGGATCTAGTAAAAAACTATGGCTCACCTGGATCATCACAGCTCTCTTCCAATCCTTTGTATGCTAAAGCTGTCAAAAACCATAGCTCAGGACTGTGTGTGCCACTTCTCCTAACAAGTCTGAAAGACCAATGAATGCCTTCAAGCTTTTTGCAAAAAAACACAGAGTTGAGTATAATGTTGAAATGATTTAATAATAAGAATGAGGATTTGCTTTCTCCATTAGAACTTAAGTAAACTAAAACTATCCAGATGGTAAACCAAATTGCCATATTTTTCTCCTGAAGTTCACATATGTATGTAAAGTAACATAGGTTTGAAAATTGATATCCTGTGGTGCTAAAGTTCAATAGAAAGAGAGGGGAAGTGTATACGTGTTTTTTTTATTTATTTATTTATTTATTTATTTATTTTTACCTTTAAAGTACTTTTTATTGATTATGCTATTACAGTTTTCCCAGGTTTTCCCCCTTTATCTGCCTTCCACTCTGCCCCCCCAAACCTCCAGCATTCCTCCCCACGTAGTTCATGTCCATGGGTTGTACAAATAAGTTCTTTGAGTTCTCTGTTTCCTATACCATTTTTATCTTTCCCTATTTTATGCCTATCAATTATGCTTCTTCTTCCCTGTACATTTTCCCCCCTATTTCTCCCTTGTCCCTCCCCATTGAAGTCCCTCCATGTGATATCCATTTCTCTGCTTCTGTTCCTGTTCTGGTTGTTTGCTAATTTTTGTTTTCATTAATTTTCTTTTCTTCTAGGTTCATTTGTTCATAATTGTGAGTTTGTTGTCATTTTACTGTTCATATTTTTTATTTTCTTTTTCTTAGATAAGTCCCTTTAACATTTCATATAATAATGGCTTGGTGATGATGAACTCCTTTAATTTGACCTTATCTGGGAAGCACTTTATCTGCCCTTCCACTCTAAATGAAAGCTTTGCTGGATAGAGTAATCTTGGATGCAGTTCCTTGCCTTTCATGACTTCAAATACTTCTTTCCAGCCCCTTCTTGCCTGCAAGGTTTCTTTTGAGCCATCAGCTGATATCCTAATGGGCACCCCTTTGTAGGTAACTCTCTCCTTCCCCTTGCTTCTTTTAGGATTTTCTCTTTGTCTTTAATTTTGGGTAATGTGATGATGTGCCTTGGTGTGTTCCTCTTTGGGTCCAACTTCTTTGGGACTTTCTGGGCTTCCTGGACTTCCCTGGAAGTCTATTGCCTTCACCAGATTGGGGAAATTTTCCTTCATTATTTGTTCAAATAAGTTTTCAATTTCTTGCTGTTGTTTTTCTCCTTCCAGCACCCCTATAATTCAGATATTGGAACGTTTCAGGTTGTCTCAGAGATTCCTCAGCCTCTCTACTTTTTTTTTTTTTTTTTTTTATTCTTGTTTCTTCGTTCTGATCCAGTAGGATGTTTATTTCTTCCTTCTGGTCCAAATCGTTGCTTTGAGTCCTGTTTTCCTTCTTGTCATTGTTGGTTCCTTGAATATTTTGCTTTATTTCATTTTGGGTGTCTTTCACTTTTTGACCAAGCTCAATCAGTTCTGTGAGTATTTTTGATTACCAGAGCTTTAAATTCTCCATCAGGCAGGTTGGCAATCTCCTCTATGCTTAGTTCTGAGGTTTTGTTCTGTTTTTTCACTTGAGTCATATTTCTTTGTCTTGGCGCAGCTGCTAGGTTGTAAGGGGGAGGGGCCTTTTAGGTATTCACCCAGGCAGGGCAACCCTTTTTGCTGCACTACAGCACTGCATGTGGGGGAGTGGCCAGAGAGGGAACAGTGCAGCTCACTTGCCCCTCTGTAGCACACTTTTCAATGAACTCTCTCTGTGAGACTGGGAGAGACTCCCACCGTGGCAACCCCAACCATGGCCCACAATCAGCTCAGAGTCTCATTTTTCCCTTTAAATCAGCCCCCCTTGCAGCCTGCTGGGTTCAGCAGCCAGCCCCACCCCCACAGTCCACTGTGTTGCAGCAATTTTTGAGTCAGTCAGCGTGGTCTGCCACCTTACCCGTCTGTTCTGGTTGATTTTCTTCTTTAATTCCTTGGTTGTCAGAGTTCCATGCAGTTTGATTTTCTAGCGCTTTTGGTTGTTTCTTGATTTTAGATTGGTTGTTATCCTCCTGTTGATTGTGCAAGGAAGTGGAGGGCTTCTACCTATGCCTCCACCTTGGCTGGACCATGTTTTATTTTAAATTGTACAAAAGGGGAATTAAAAAATATGTAACTGCTCTTTATGCATTGGCTACTTACTGCTTATTAATCTGTATCATACGTATAATGGAATGAGACAGAAGCTGGGAGTTGACCACATGGCTCAGTTCTGTGCCAAACACAGGAGCTCCTAGTCTGGCGAGTGCCAAGAGGCTACTAGAACATCTGGCAGGTGGTTGGTGTTAGCATCCCAGCCTAAGAGCCACCTGGTGTAGTTACCTGAGCATGCTGAGTTTATGCACCAGGTGGCAGCACGCACCCATTATTTCCAATGGAGAACTAGTACAGGCCAAGGTCAAGTTAATAGCATTGGGATACAGTGACTGTATTGGTGCTACTAACAGTTGATACCTTTGTATTTCAGCACTTTATGTTCTATATTACCTCAGCACATATCTAAAATATCTTACTTTTTTTTAAAGATTTTATTTATTTATTTTTAGAGAGGGAAGGGAGGGAGAAAGAGAGAGAGACAGAAACATCAATGTGCGGTTACTGGGGGCCATGGCCTGCAATGCAGGCATGTGCCCTGACTGGGAATCGAACCTGCGATGCTTTGATTCGCAGCCCACGCTCGATCCACTGAGCTACGCTAGCCAGGGCTAAAGTATCTTATTTTGTCATTGTATTTTTATGGTAGGGGCAGACTTTGCATTTATTGCAGTATAATACTTGCACTTTACTTTTCCTCCAACTGTCTAAAATTAGAGAAAATATATTAATAATACAGCTGCTTTTGTTCTGAGTTACATTCATGGCTTTCATTTACTTACCAAGTGGTGTTTCTGGTTAGGAATCACAGTGTTACATTGATTTCAGTTCGTTACACTTCATGATGTTGTGCCTAAATTTTGCACACTATATTATAATATATAATATCAAATAAATATATTAATATATAATAATAATATAATAATATAGAATTTCAAATAAAATTTTAAAATGTTTTAACAAACAGCTAAAGATAGTATTATTTTCTCTATTAACATCACAACTGTCACCTGAAGACCATCATGGCCAATTCAAAGCCAACAGGAGTCCCCAGCTTGGGGTATGGTGAGGGTAGAGAGACTTTCTTCACTGCAAACAGCTCAATGGTAAAACAGAGTAGCTGGGGAACAGCCTAGATGTGGACCGTCTCTGCTAAAGAACAACTCAACTGTGATATAGCTCAATTATGAAACATCACAGCTGTGACTGTCACAGCCGTGCAGCCAGAGCCAGGCAGCTCTGGTGTTATAGCTCTGGTATTAAAACTCTGGTGAGACAGTGCAATCAACATTGGACTTCTGGTCAGAAAAACAGTCTTTGAGGGAGGCTGAAACTGCACTCCACCAAGACAGAAGTGAAGTTGTCTTACACAGAGAAAAGTTCCTGCCTCTGGCTCCTGATTGGCCTGTTCTTATGCAAACAAGGACTGCAACGCCTCACATTTAGATTGATCCAAAGAGCACTCTCCTGATTGGTCAGAATGGAGCCACTGATTGGTCAGTGAAGATGTAAATGAGGATTAGTTGCACAGCTCCAATTGGATGGGAAAGTCTCAGACCTATTGGTTGAAATATGATTCCAGAAACTCCTTTATAAGGGTTGGCTCAACTGATAGCACTATAATGCAGGCACCCAGTTTAGTGGAGGAGGCAGGCAGGTTAGTGCAAGAGAAACAGGCACTAGGCTTAGGTGAGAGGCCTGTTTATCAGTGACTGCTAGTCTGTGTTTATAAATTCGAGCCTCATTACCCATCAGAAGCCCTTCTCAACAGGTGTGTGTATTCTCAGGTCAACACAAATATTTAAAAGCCTAACATAAATGTGCACTCAGATGTGAAACACGAGTCACATTATCATTTTAAATAGATTAGTATAAATTTAATATTTCTGAGGGCCCATACAATTCTCAGTGTTCGAATCCAAGACAGGACTGATAAGACATGAATGAACCCTCCCCCCGCTCCGCCCCCTCCAATCCTTTAGTATTCTGGTTATCATGTGAATTAAAGTGGATTTTTTAAAAAAGTCTTTATGTTCACCAGCTTCCTTCCTTTCTTACATTATACGCTCTAATGATTGTATATATCCTTTAAGTTTTCCCGGGGAATTGTCAACTTCTGAAGGTCAGAGCATTTGGCTTTAGGTGTTTCTATACTACCACGTATTTGTTATGCATTGTGTTACCCATGCAGAAAAGGGATATCTAAGTCTCATGCTTAAATCAGCACTGTCATTATCCACCAACAATTACGTAGTGAATTTTCAGTCACAACGGAATGGTTTCCTTTCCACTTCAAGTATTCAAATGAGGAGGCCAGTCAACTCCAAAAACTATACCCTGGTGTAAACCTCCCAGGCCAGTCCCTCCTGACTTTTATAAATGAGTACATCCTGGCTTTAGGAAAGAAAGGACTATCTGCGGAAGGATTTGGGCGGCTTTGTGGCTCACTCTTTCCACTACAGTGCCCCATCAAGAGAAGACAAAGCCGGGCTCCAGAGACCTCGCTCCGGGGTTGGGCCCAAGAACGTCTTTCCCCGGGTGGCTTGGACGCCTGGCGGGAAGAACCATCGCGGAGCCTCCTGCACCAGGCGTGCTGACACGGGGAAGTGGGGAGGGAGAAAGAGGTCAACTCTGGCCCTGGTTCCGTCACAGCCAATCTGGCGGACAGAGAAGCAAGACATAGTGACGCGCGGAGTGAGAAGAGCAGCGCGGGAGAGAAAAGACTGCTAGCCCCTCAACCAGGGCGCGCGAAGCGGAAGGAGTGGGGTGCTGGGAGGCGTGTGCTGGGAGGCGTGTGCGCGCACGCGCTTAAGCGCGCGCCCGTGGGGCGGGCCGGGACTCACCGCTCTCACGCCCTTGGGCCCGGGCCCGGCGCCCGCTCTCTTTTCCGCTTCCGACCCGCTCCTCGTCGGTGGAGCTGGTGTAAGTGCGGCAATAACATGTCTGCCCCGCTTCCCGCTATCGTGCCCGCCGCCCGGAAGGCCACCGCTGCGGTGAGTGGCGGCGGCCAGAGCTCGGAGGGGCCCGCTCGGCTCACTGCCGGTCACTATCCCTGGCGCGGGGTAGACTTCGCAGGCGGGTGGATGAGGACACTCCGCCCTTATGGAGTGGGGTGGAATGGTGGGTATGTCCTGGAGGCCGGCTCTGTGAGGAGAGCGCTGGGTTCGCGACCGGGTCGGGAGGGTCAGCTCCCCACCCCCCACACCCTTCCCAGCCCAGAGCCGGAGTCCTCTGCATTGCGGAGTGAGTGTGGCCCGCCGGACCCCGGGTTTCCCGGCTGCGTAGCCCCAGATTGGAGTGACCGGCGTTAGTGAAGAGGCACTATAACTCGAGGTGGCTCTATAGTGTGTTTCTGTCTTGTTTGTGGATGCGGGAAGTCTTAAGTCGGAAAAAAAATGCATACATATATAATTTATCTAGTTTGAAGTCTTCTCATAAATTAAAGAAGTTTGGAGGTTTAGTGTAAGGTCAGAGGTGGTGTTTTTTAGGGAACTTAGGATCTCAAAACTTATTCTTACCTCCGGAAGTTCCTTTTTTCTGATGGAAAAATTCTGCAGTATAAATGAAACCTTTCATGGTTTGACTTGAAAGAGACTTTTTCTTAGAATGCGATAATTTGCACTGAAGAATGCCTGAGTGGGACCTCTTTCTGTGCTGAAACCCCACATTATTTTCAGAATTACAAGAAGTTAAATATTTTTGCCATTTAAGAGATTAACTTGCTAAAGGCAGGGTTCTGTAATTCTGGTATCTACCTTAATTAAAGCTACAGTGTGTAACAATTCCATGTGGGTTTATTTTGGCACTGCTTATTAATTTTTCCTCTTCTTCTCTAGGTGATTTTCCTTCATGGATTGGGAGATACAGGGTATGTAACATTATTATAGCAACAGTAATAATATGGGGCCATACAATTCTCTCTACCTAAGGCATAGTCTAAGCGATCAAAGGTTTCATATTTAAGAACCGTAAGATTGTATATTAAAAAAAGATTGCTAGTAGTATTCTTACAGTCTAATGGTAAGATACAATCTCTTCATGTTTGAAACCCCCAGAATTTTTCCCTTATCTTGAATTTGTCATTTTTCAACTCCTGTTTCTGGAACATTAAAATTGCAAATTCCTCCTTGAGTTGCTGTGCTGTATTGGATAGCAGAGGTGGATGGAATGTTTGAGCTTTCCAGAGGAGTTAAAATTTCGGTGCAGGTTTAGAAGAACTGGTTGATTTTGATAGCATTGTGCACTCACTATGCAACATTCTGAATGAGAGCTTAGATGTTCCCTGAAAAAGAAAAAATCAGTTGAAGGGCAAGGGAGGCAACTCAAAGATTTCTGGAGGGTTGCCAAACAAATTTTGTTGTGCAAACTTTAGATAAATGATTTATCTTTCAGTCAAGCTTTTTCCATATTGAGAGGTTTTGTTTTTAATTTAAATCAATGATTATCTGTTTGAAACTTAGGTAAAGTTGTCAGAAATTGTTACAAAATTGTAGACTAAGAAGAAAACTGAAGATAGATAAATTTTGATAAAGTAGCCAAAAAAACTGTTAAATCTTTATAGAGAGGTGGGTTAAAATATTTTTTCTTTCTCTTTAGATTAATTTTTAAAGGTGATTCCTGATATTCTTTTGTGCTTACTAAGTAGAGGCAACATGACAGTGATACATAACTGTGTGGTGTTACAGAAAGATATGTAGGACTATTTTCTGGCAATCAGGTAGTCCTATGAGAAGGACGGGTTTGTTTTATTAAGCAGAGGTGTAGAAAAGCTGTTTTATAACTAAACCATTCTTAATACTGAGAACTAGGGAGGAAACTTGGTACCTTGTAACTTTCCCATTAAAGAGAGCTCCTAGGCCTGAAGAATCAGTTCAAGAGAGAAAACAACAACAAAAAAATGAAAACAGTATAGGATGGTTCTCTGTGGACCCCAGTTTAGCCAGATTTCATAGATTGGGGTTAAGAGTGGAAATGAACAACATGAAATTAGAAATAACCAAGAGCATCCATGACATATTGACTAAGAATTAAATTTATATTAAACTATAAAGGTCTCCAGGCCTGAAAGTACTTTGTAGATAACACTAAAGAAAAACTGACTCTAGTTTGGTTCCATGAACACATGGTGAAATTCAGAACAAACCAATCTGACAAGTGGCAATTTAATATTTCGATGCTTTTGGAGAACTAAAGTACATTTGTCAGGTTAACTTGGAGGATGTTGGAACTTAGCAATTTTTGTCCCACACTGGGGCAAACTTATAATGGCCATCATAACAAGAAGGTATTTTAAGACCCATAAACGAACCAGGCCACTCCATAGATTGTAACAGAATTTATTATAGGGTAATTTATTTACTGGAAGATTGGGTCAGAATGGAGAAGATGACCCAGCAGTCTGCCTAGATTATGCTCTGCTAACAGATCTCTGTTACAGTACTTTTTTAATAGTATAATCTGGGTACTGGTGACTGACAGGAAAAAGGGACAAAGAATGTATTAGTGGTAGGGGCCATACCTCCTGGTAGGGTTGTGATTTACTCAGTACTGGCAGCAGTTTGATACTTGTCTCAGTTGTCATGCTATTCTGGCTATTACTAACAAAAGTATTTGTGGCTGCATTTTAAGGAACACAGATAATCATGAGCCAGAAAATTTCCTTATGCTTGCCGGGGACAGAAGGTGGTCAGAGGTTACAGCATGAAATCTGGGACACAGAGTGAAGTTGGTTTAGTTTACATCTACAACTGTACGAGTTTGTTGCTGTAAAAATGGGCAGCTTTTGCCCTTTTTTTTGTTGAGGTTCTTTTTTGCAGAACAAGCCAACGTGTACAGTCTGGAAACTGAGGTCTTGCAGTCTTTGTCCTTTAGATTTCTCATGAAAAATGTGGTGGCTGAATAAATTGGGAGACTGTATAATTACATATTTCCTCAATTTTAATATGTCATTTCCCCCACATTTTTATGTTTCTGAGATTGACACTCACTACATGTGGTAGTAATTATTTTTTTCATAAAAACTTTTTTTTTCAGTGGTGCCTCTTATAATTTTTAATTCTGGGAAATATGTCATTCTCCTCTTGAAGATTTACAGCCAATGCACTAGCATGTTTAAAACTCTGAAAAGATCTGCAATAAAGAAACACATCTGACCACCAGGTGTTCCTATTGATAACATATATAATAAACTGTGAAACTAGAATTCAAAGAAATGTTTTAGACCATACTATATTGCTTGAGATCAGTTTTCTTTGCAAAATAAAAATAGCTTTTGTTATGATTATGAGAGTGTTATATTTGTATTATAAAAATTCAAAATACAAATATGCTTGAGAAGATAATGTAGAAGAGTTGCAAGAATAATACAGATTTCTCAATAACCTTTATCTAGATTCATTAATCTCTACAAAATGTTAGTGTTTGTTGAATACTTTGAGAGCAAATTGCAGATATAATTCTTTATTGCCAAACACTAGCATGTACCTCCTGAGAACAAGGAGAGCCTCTTATATAACCACAGAATAGTTAACCAGATTCAGGAAATTTAGCACTTATTTAATATTTAATGTTAGTATTGATCATACTACATATATAGACTTTGTCAGTTGTCCCATTAAAGTCCTTTGTAGTAATCCACATCCCCAAACATAATTCCCCCCATCCCTGCCCACCTCACCAACCCATAATCCAATTCTTAGTCACATGTTACATTTAGCTCTTTAGTCTCTTAATCTGGAACCATTCCTCAGGTCTTTGTCTTTCATGACACTGACATTGTTGCAGAGATCAGCTAGTCCCTCAATTTAGGTTTGTTTGACATTTCCTCACTATTAGGTTCAGTTTGTGCTTTTCTGGTATGAATACCATATAGGTGATAAGACCTGTTAAGTGCATCACATTAGGAAACAAGTGATGTTCTTTGTCCCATTAGGGATGCTAACTTGGATGACTTCATAAAGGTGATTATCTTCCAGGTTTCTCTATTTTCCCATGGTAGGTAAAAAGCAAGTTGTGGGGATATTCTTTGAGGCAATGCAAATTGTACATCTCAGTAAAGCTATTTTTTAGCTTACTGATACTTGTCTTAGTTGTCATGCTATTATATAGAAAAACAAAACAAAGTGTTTAGTTTCCACAATTTTGTGAATTTTTCAGTTTTCTGTTTTGATTTCTAACTTTTTCCTGTGTGGTCTTAGAAGTCACTTTGTATGGTATCTATCTATTAAAATCTATTGGGACTTAATTTGTGGCTAAACTTATGGTCTATCCTGGAAAATGTCCCATTGTACTTGGGAAGAATATGTACACTGCTGTTGTTGGGTAGAGTGCTCTGTGTATGTTTGTTAGACTTAGGTGGTTTATTGCATTAATTCCTCTTTTCCTTACTTATTTTGTACCTGGTTGTTCTGTCCATTAATTGAGAGCAGGTACTGAAGTCTTCAGCTATTGTAGAGCTTCAGGTTTTTGCTTCATATATTTTGATAGTCTGAGTTAAGAGCATGAATTTTTATAATTGATATATCTTACTATATTGAACCTTTTGTTAATATATATTGTCCTCCTATATCTCTTAACATTTTTTCTGATTTAAAGACTAGTTTATCTGATGTTAGTGTAAGTACCTTTTTTAAGCAATAAAAAAACACATGGGATATCTTTTTTCCATTCATTCACTTTTAATTTGTTTGTGCTTTTGGAACTCAAGTGAGTCTTTTGTTCATAATACATAGTTGAATCAAGTATTTTTACCTATTTTGCCAACTAAAATGTCCAACAAAAGAATATTTGGTAAATTAGAATTCCAGCCGTATACATGCAAAAAAGCATATTCTAAAACTGCAGATACAGTAAATTCCCATAAATATAGAAGCATATTCACTGAAATGTTGATTTATTTATCTTGATTGTACCATTAAACATGCTCTTCAATTTCTTTTGTTTTACTTTTCCGCCTAATTGTAATAAAGGAACAAAACCCACTACAGTATGTGTGTATGTGTCTCTGTGTGTTGGGGAAAACATCTTATAGCTGCTTCCTATAGGTCCTTTCTTAATCTCCATAGGTGAAAGTAACTTTATCCTCTACCATATTGTGACATTTTTCTTAATTTTTTTGTAGTGCTTAAATTTTCATTTGTACAGTTTATTTATATCTCGTTTCTGCTACTAGGTTACAGGTTGATGGAGGGCATAGTCCATATCTTAATCTTTCAGTCTTTCGTGCATGTAGAATAGTTAAATGAATAGTTATGATTATTTTTTAAAATTCTAGTTTTTTTTTAAACATGTATTTCCTTAAAAGAAAGGCATTTTCCTCGGCTGTTCATTGGGCTAAGGTATTGGCCAAAGACCATGTGTCTAATTGAGGGAAAATAGTGGTTTATGTTGTTAAAATATAGAATAAAGTAGCTAAAAGTACAAAATATCTTAGGAAAAAACAAAATAGAGATGATTAATTCATATTAATAATGGTGAGATTCCATTTTAAGCACAAATAGTGGGCAAAATCACAAATACTTAAGGTTTAATGTGATATTGCTTCACTATATATTTGAATTTCCTCAACAGCATCACCTTATAGAGGGCCACAAAATAGTGAGTAAGCCAGAAGACGTTTGAACTATAGAGTCTATATCCTAAAGCTCTCGTACTTTACCACACTGGAGTCGAGCTTTTTTATTCTTAGCCAAATGTATTTGTTATGTATCTATAAGAGCTACAAAAGGGCATAAGTGTTCAAAAAGTAAGGTGTAAGAACCTTTTGGTGTGGAGAAAATAGCCATGGTTTTACTGTTGTAAGAATAATTCTAAAATTAACATAGAGAATTTTTAATTTTATTCTTCTTTTTAAATTTTATTTTAATTGTTCAAGTACAGTTTTCTAACTTTTACTTCATCCCAGCCCACCCCCCGCAGCCCTCCCCAGCTCCTTCCCATCCCCCCCCACAGTTTTTGTCCATGTGACCTTTATACTTGTTTCTATAAACCCTTCCCCTTTTCCCCTGAAATTTATTTGTTTTCTGTAGTCACAATTATTTGTCTTTACTTTCTAATAAACTTTTAAAGTGGCTTTACTTTATAAAATATAAGGGTGTGAGTTTAACATCCACATTAGCCAGCTGTGTTAAGTCAGGCTTTTATTATATGTAGTAATGCTTTGGGGAATATAATTGAAGCTATTCCAGTTTGGATTTTTAATAGATAGAAAATTGTAATTTACAAGTGTTATTTTTAGTGATTATACATTCCCAAAGCTGTATTTAACAGAAATAATAAAATGAAATTTAGGGTTTATTTAGTTACCCCTAGGTTGTTACCACAAATTCTGAAATAGAAGATACAGTGATGATACGCTTAAGAAACTGAAAAAAAAAATGGAGAAAAACTAAAATGGCGTACATAAAAGTATTGTTAGTGACCACGGATAACACATTTTATAACATGACTATACTGTTGACTTCTTCAGGGGTAGCAGATAGTTTTTATATTTTAAATGCTGCTGGAGTACCATGTTGAAAAATCTCTAAGTGTGGCATAGAGTGTGGTAAATGTCTGCTTTGGGTGAAGGATCTGGGACTAGCAGCCCATATGCCAGGTATTTATTATAGCTGCGTAATATTGCTTGTTATACACTTGAAAATGAAAGCATACTATTTGCAAAGCTAACTATGCATATTTTGGAACATTATTTCTAATTCCAACAAATAAATATATTGAATAATATCACCATAGAGTCAATAGTGCACAATAAATTGAAGTGTAAAACAGAAAAAGCTTTGAAAAACTGATTAAGGTGGTTTTGACACAGTCTGTAATACATACTTGAGTCAGTTAATATGACATGTGGGTTACCTGTCCTGCATATTAAATATAAGTGGGATCATACAGTTTGTAGTCTCCTGTAATTGGCTTCTTTTACTTAATATATGTATCTTTGAAGAAATGTCACATCATGATCTTTACTCATTTATAAGTTAGGTGGTCTTTTTGTTTGTGAATTGGAAGAGTTCTTTATATATTATAGATTCTAGACCCTTATTAGATATGATTTGTAAATATTTCCCTCTTTCTGTAGGTTGAATTTTCACTTTCTTCATACTGTCCTTTGAAGCACAGCAATTTTTAATTTTGATGATTAAATATTTTTCTTTGTTACTTGTGCTCGTGGTCACATATCAAAGAAACCATTGCCAAGTGTAAGTTCACAAAGATTTTTGTATATTTTTTTCTAGGAGTTTTGTAATTTTGTCTCTTATATTAGGTCTTTAAGATATTTTGAGTTAATTTTTTTTTTTAAGATTTTATTTCTTTTTAGACAGAGGGGGAGAGAGGGAGAAAGAGAGGGAGAGAAACATCAATGTGTGGTTGCTTCTCACATGCCCCCTACTGGGGACCTGGCCTGCAACCCAGGCATGTGTCCTGACTGGGAATCAAACCAGCGACCCTTTGGTTCACATGCTGGTGCTCAATCCACTGAGCCACACCAGCCAGGGTCTGAATTAATTTTTATGTATAGTATGAGGTAGTCCAACTTCATTCTGTTGTATGTGGATATCTACTTATCTCAGCTACTTTTGTTGAAGTGATTCTTCTTTCCCTATTTACTTGTTAGGACATTCTTTTCAGAAATAGGTTGACCGTAAATGTAAGTGTTTATTTGTATATTCTCAAATCTATTCCATTGATTTATAGGTCTTTCAGTACCACACTATTATTATTACTATTGCTTTGTAGTAACTTTTGACATTGGCAATTGTGAATCTTTCAACATTATTATTAAGATTGTTTTGGCTATTTTGGGTCTGTTGACTGTCCAAATGAATTTTAGAATTGGCTTGTCTGCAGAGTCAGCCGAGATTCTGTTAAGAGATTGCATTGACTCTCAATTTGGAGAGCACTGCCACCTGAAGAAAATATTAAATCTTCTAGTCCATGAATGGGATTGTTTATTTATATAGATTTTTATTTTATTTCAATGTGTTTTGTAGTTTTCATAGTAAAGTCTTATATATACAAGCTTAAATAAAGTCTTAAGCTTATATAAAGTCTTATATATACAATACACACACATGAACTCACATACAAGCACACGTATATACATATGTGCACACATTTACAACTCCTAGAATAATGCCTAGCTCATAGTGTTATATAATTATTAATGTTGTTATTAATTTTTCAATATGTCCTTAATATTTTGGGGCAAGGGGCATTAAAAATAGAGAAATAGTTAACAGAAAAGCATTTCACATTTATTTTCAGACTATTTACACACAAAAAGTTTAAGTTACTTTTACTTTATCCTTTAAAGTAACATAAAAAGTATCAGATATAATGTCAAGTATAAACAAGCAAGAAATTATGTATGTATAATAAAAATCTGTATTTATTAAGTGATATGCATAAAAAACATTAGAAGAAAATATATCAAAAAATTAATTGCTTATTTCCGGCTAGAAGGATTATGATGATTTACAGTTTTTCTCATTCTATTTTGAACATATACACATGTACATAAACACATAAAAGAATGCTCAGTAAATTTATGTATTTTATTTAAGATTTTATTTATTTTAGAGAGAGGGGAGGGAAACATTGATATGCGAGAGATATATTGATCGGTTTCCTCTTGCACACCCCTCAACTGGGGACTTGGCCTGCAACCCAGACATGTGCCCTGACTGGGAATCGAACCAGTGACCTTTCAGTTCACAGGCTGGCACTGTATCCACCAAGCCACACCAGCCAGAGCTCACTAAATATATTTTTAATAGTGTAGTAACCATGCAGAGATATTAGACAACTGATTTACTTTACTCTCTGGAGCTTTTTTCTTTATATAAATTATGAATTATATTATCGGTTTTGCCTAAATTATTAGGCACATTGTTGTGAAGTTATAAAGAAATAAACATATATATTTTGTAAATTATAAAGTCCTGTGGAAATAAGTGCAGGAAAATACACTTCTCTTCAGGAATCACGAGAAATCATCTTTATCCATAGGTAAAGCTTAAACAATAGTCTTTGGGTTGTTTCCAGATTGGTGCTGGTATTTTAATAGCATTGATGGTCCATACTTTTAAGACATTTTAAGGAGTTAACATTTATTCCCACAAACTTTTTAAAAATACTGTTCTATAACTATTGTATTGGGAATTAAAGCAATATCTAATGGGATTGTTCAAATAATTTCTCTACCAGGCATGGATGGGCAGAAGCCTTTGCAGGTATCAGAAGTTCACATATCAAATATATCTGCCCACATGCGTAAGTATTTTTAATCTTTATGCTTGTGATTCAGAATCTGGAGAGGAACAATTGTAGCTTTACTTTTGTAGAAAAGCATTTGAATAAATTAATTTTTAATTTTTGAATACTCAGTTAAAAATAAAGATTAGAGTATACCTGAAACTAATGCAAAATACTATTGAATGTAAGCTGTAATTGAAAAATAAAATTTTTTAAAGTAAAAAAATTAAAGATTGGTAAATGTTAACAACTAAAATAGTATCTTGGTTTCATTGAATTTTTTCTTTTCTGTTGAGAAATTTAATAAGGCTGTCTTGGAGATCAGTTGAACTCATAGCCAGAAAAACTTTTTAAAATATGCAAATATTTTTTTAAGTTTTAATATGCATGAACTATCTCTAAAGGGGATTTACCTGCTAGGTTTGTAAGAAATCTTTACTATGTTGAAGACACTCCTAATTTCATCGATTAGAAACAATATGTGATGTAGTGTGGAAAGAACACAGACTTTGGAGTTTGATAGATGTAGTTTAGAATTCTGAAAATGTTTGTTGATGTCAAAGAAACTAGGACGTTTTGAGCAAGCTCAGAAAATCAATAAGTTGGGCAAGTTTTTAGGTCAAAGGCTACTGAGAAGCAATAGCCATGGAGAAGACAAATGGGATTAAGTACATGCTAGTAAGTTAGTAATTCATCCTCACAAGTAGGAGTAGCAGAAGAGGTGATAAATATGAAAGTGGAAATGGAAAGAGGAAGCATACCTGAGATTAGGTAAGGAAACAGACCTTCTCTTTTTATTCTAAAATAGAAGGCTTATCATCTTACCATTGCAGGCTATAATAGTATACAATGGTTAAGGTTGTTGTGTCATCTGTTATTCTTACTCATGCAAGAAACTGAATTCTTGATGATACTGGAATTTATCTTACATTGTTACTGGCCCCAGAATTGAATTTGGCTTAAGGCTATTTCCCAAGCTAGGAAAGTTTATTTCTCAAAGAAATTTTGATAAGATTTTGTGGCCTCTAAGGTATACTTATTTCATGAGTCAGGAAAATAGTGGTGAGATGTATTTACAGTGTATGTATTTTTTTTTTTTTTTTTGTACCTAGTTACATTCAGGTTATCTAGCAAATTTTTCATCACAGACTTGAATTGGGTATAATGAGCATTAAGGCAAAACTTACCTTTCTCTTATTTAACAGTCTCTTAAATAAGCAGATAAATAGCTATTAACTGGAAAATAAGCAAAAATGTAATCTGAACATACAGGAATTGTTGCTACGATATCTGCAATAAATTGCTTAGATTCTTAGCCTTACAGAGTCTCATATTTTATACTTTTCAACTGTCTTGGTGACTGGTTTCCTTCTGATGTTTACTTTGAAAGTGTTAAGTTAGGGTGTTGAGGAAGGAAAATGTTTATTTGTCAAACTTAATTCTTTCCAGCTGCTGCTCTGTTTTCAGAACACACTTGGAGGGTGTGGATGCTGTGAAACACCTCATGTTAAAATCATAGCATAGTTTTGCATAAGCCTCAAGTAATTATCTGTAATTGATGGAATTTTATCAGGTCTTATGCTTTGTTAGATTATTCTTAATTTGCTGTTTTTTTTCCCCCATGTAGACCAGTTATGCCTGTAACATTAAATATGAACATGGCTATGCCTTCTTGGTAAGTAAGAATTTACTTATCAATAAGAACTTTATTTATACTTAGCTTTCAATCAGAAATGCTTTTGTGTATAGCAATTTTTAATTAGCTATTTTTTTTTTAAATATTTTATTTATTTATTTTTAGAGAGGGAAGGGAGGGGGAGAGAGAGAGAGAGAAACATCAATGTGCGGTTGCTGGGGGACATGGCCTGCAACCCAGGCATGTGCCCTGACTGGGAATCGAACCTGCGATGCCTGGTTCACAGCCCGCGCTCAATCCACTGAGCTACGCCAGCCAGGGCTTAATTAGCTATTTTTAAGTTGCAAAGTTATATAATTCATTTTAAATTTAGCCTTTATTTAATTATTTAAGTTTTTATGTTTTAAATTCGGAGTAAACGTAAGGAGCTGCACCAACAGGTAGAGAAAATAGGAGAGAATGGGTGAACAGAAATACTGCAGAAAATATCTCCTGCTGGTTGATGAATCTTTGTTGATTTCAGTAACCAAACATTTGAAGACACCATGTGGCAATTACTCTTGAGACAGATACCGGCAAGCAGTATCCATCGCTACAGATGCTCGTCTAAACATGAGAAAAACATACACAGGGACAACTGAGTCCTTTGGGGAAATAGGGATGAAATGGCCACTCTCTCTAGTGGAGAGTGCCCCGAGTCGCCACCTGAGCAGGCTTTTACTAAGAATACAGATACAGTTTGTGGATTACAGTCTGGCAGGGAAGATCAAACAAAGTAGGTAATTCTTAAAGAGGCTGACAGAACTCCTGCTGGGATTCTGGGCTGAGATTTTGGGTTTTATCACTTAAAAAGACGACAGGACCTAAAAGGCTAGTTTCATTTCTTGCCTGTGCCTTCATATTCTAATTCAAGAGCATCCTCCAGCAAGCACGTCTTACAGGATCTTGCATATTCTGTGTCCCAGGCCTGATTACCCTGGGGGTCTGCCAACTCTGGTCTGGACTGCACCACCCCTGTTGTTTCCGTGGGCCAGAGTTGGGCAGAGGAGACAAAGGCAGCCAGGAGACTTGGATTTCTCACAACTAAGAACAAGGACTCAGGCCTTGACAAAGCCGAGGGGGCAGGGGTCGATGTCGTCACTGCTTCATTTCCACAGCCCCCTGAGTCTCTTCCCTGAGGCCTGTATATGATCATGCCTGTCTTAGGTGATTCCCCCCTTGGGAAAATCTTACCTGTCATTGGCTAACTGATCAAGCATTGGAGGCCAGGCACAGAACAGGCAGCATTCATGCCAGGGAAATAAGTTTTGTCTCCTTAGTGGCTCCTGGTCCGGAAGTCTCTTACTCAGCCTTAGCCACGGGGGGTTACAGCTTCCTGTGACCAGGCAGGGTGGACCTCAACAACTCTGATTAAGCCACAGCCTCTTTACCGTCCTTTAACTCTTTCCCTTTCTGGAAAGCTGAGGAGTTTTTAAGGAAACTGTTTCCTCTTAGGCCCCCTTAAGATATTTTTGCACTCCCCATTTGCTCTTTTGTTAGAAAGTAGAGTCAGTTCTTCATTCCTCTGAGCCACTTCTAGACTGATTTTTTTTTCTTGCTGCTCTCTGAAACTCCTGCCACAGGTTTTTAAAAATTGATAACTTTGACACCTGATTAGTATTTTCCTTTCCATTCTATTTCATGCTACCATTTTATCTTTTGAGTGACTACATGATCCAATGCAATGTGTGTTCACAACCTTCACTGGCTTGTTACTTCCTTGGCTTTTCTCTTCCACAGTGACATTTTCTTCGTTCACCTTTGGTCATCCACAGTCATTCCTTGTCATCTGGGACTACGCCATCTCTGAAGTCACTTAATTCAAATCTGGTATTTAGAATAACTATTCATCCTTTGAGTTTGCTTCACTCTTTCCACACTATTTTTCTTTGACCTCATCAGCACTTTAGTGTGCTGTTCTACTCTCTACTTGTTCCCACCGATCTACCCATCCCTGTACTTCCTGCTTTATCTCTTTTAGATTCCTTGGTAACTTTTATAAGTTCCTGCTTATGTTGGCCTTTGGTTCTTTCATCTTCCCTCAGTGGCAAAATTCCTGTCCAGAACCAAAATTTCTACCTAATGTTTCTTGAGACCATAATGAAAGCATACTACAACCTGATAGAGAAGCAGAAAAGCCAAAGGAAATCCTCTCTTGGCTTCTGGTTTCAGGTATCTACAATATGTGATGAAAAAGTTTTGCAGCATATATGGATAGAGATCAGTATAAACATCTTGTTCAATAGGTATGGGGTAGCACATGCAAGAATGACATAATAAAGTGGCTCTATTCCATTGTGTTGACTTAAGATGCAATAGAAGAGGAAGCAAACAGCTGGAATTTATTGCAAACTTCTTAGGAGTGTGGGTTGAGATTCCTGCTTGGGTACAAGATTGGACTGGATAATCTCTTAGGTATTCTTATCCCAAAATTATGTGACAATGTGACTTTTTAACATTAGAAGCTATATCTAGTTGGAATGAAAGGAACTTGTAGAATGCCCAGTTCACGCATTCTGTTTCACCTCTGAAGACATTTTGAGTTTCATGTTCTGGAGGATGTATGGTCAGCCCTTTTTATCCCAACTGAGTTTGGTAAAACATACTTACCAAGAGTAGATATTATGAGAATCAATTGTTTCTTTTAAGATTGTGCCTTATTTTCCAGGTTTGATATTATTGGGCTTTCACCAGATTCGCAGGAGGATGAACCTGGAATTAAACAGGCAGCAGAAAATGGTAAGTACAGAAAAGTTTTATAAACAAAAGCATTTAAAATATTTTTAGTAAATTGGATAGTTTTATTGATGTTGATGAAATATTACACAATTATTTAAACTGAAGAGGTGGTGCTGTTTCCTTCCTTTTTGATCACTCTCTAACTTGTTTGCCATAATGGCCACATGAACTCACCTGTCTGTGCTCAGTGAAGGTGAGGTAGATAGGGAGGAATGGCAATTATTAAACTTTTAACTGTTGGATACATTATTTTGCTTTGGATTATATATCAGACGGAGAAAATAACAATGTTTAATAGTTGTGGCCTGTTATCTTTATTAAGGAGACTTTAAATAAGGATGACAATAATAATATAATGATGTAATGATACATAATGAAAATTATATTAATGGTTAGTTTTAGTGTGGTAATATTAAATAAGCTAGGATCAGGGGTGTCAAACTCATTTTCATTGGGGGCCACATCAGCCTCACAGTTGCCTTCAAAGGGCCGAATGTAATTCTCACTCTTTAACAGTTAAGGAGTAGTTACATTTATACAGTCCTAAAATTATTTTGAACCTTTGAAGGCAGCCACGAGGCTGATGCAGCCCCTGATGAAAATGAGTTTGACACCCCTGAGCTAGGTAATTCTTATAAATCATCTCATTTGGTACTCATATGAAATAAGTATTAGTGGTACTTTATGGAATCTCCATAATCTGTTCTCTGGTTAGTATTCTATGCTCCCTTATGACCATGATAATTTTGTTTATTTTGTTGTGTGCGAAGGCATAAAGAACATGGACTTAATTGGGAGAAATCTTGGTTTAGAAAAATGCTCAAAAACATCCTTTTATTTTACACATATGTAGTGAAATATTTACAAAATGGACAATGTTATGACTGGAATTAACTTCAGAATAATCTGGGTGGTAACACAGCAGGCATTGATGACACAAGCCTGGCTATGAATTGATCATTTCAGAAGTGAGGTAATGTATACCCAGGGAGTCATTGCACACTTTTCCTATTTTTGTGTTTGCTTGAAATTCTCCAAAATAGCTTTAAAATGCAAAACCAGTAGGATCCTTAAAAAAAATCTAAAAAAAATTTTTTTGCAAGAGCTTATTAACTTCAAAACAGGAAAGAAAGTGCATTCGAAATACATTAGATATTTAGAAATGTCAAACTAAGAACACTGACTTTTAGGATCATCAAAAAGTGGATCAAAGCTAGAATCCTGTACCTAGGTATTTGTCAAAAAATAATAAATAACAAAAACATGTGTTGGGTATGGTAATGAATTGTGAGACTCTATGGAAGATAGGAGCTGGGCTTTGTGGAGAAGACAGGTGGGCCTGGTGAGTTCCAGAATAAAAAAAGTTCTATCCTAATGATAGAATTAGCCTGTGACATACTTGCAGTTTCTTACCTGTTAGAGGTGATGTATTATTGGAGAGCATTAGACTCAGACTCAGTGCTGGGAAAGAAAGGAGTCTGTATTTGAGGGCTGAGAGACTGTGCTGCTGAATAAATAAAAGTGTTTAGGATTAGGTCCTGGAGCACAGCAGTGTCCTTGCCCTTAATACAGAAGGGGATAGAAATTAGAAGGCACTTCTCCACAACTGACTGCTGCCATTGTAGTTTGTGAACTTTATCTCGGCAGTTGGTATAACCATGGGGTGTAAAACTTTGTGAAACTGAGGGAAAATACTCCCAACAGCACCTGACTGGCTGGCAGCTAATATTCACCAAGCCCCAACCACAGCCTTCCTTCCTCACAGATGGACTGTTTTATGCCACTTCTGCATCTTTCTGAGGCTTTGTGTCTCCCTTAAATAAATCCTTCATACTTCTCAACAGTTCTTTTACTTCTTAAGTCTTCTTTACTGTTCTCTAGTCCATTCTCCCATGCCATAGCCAAGGTACCTCTAGCTTTTTCATACTAATTCTAACTAAAAACTAAACTGTATACAAAAGCAAAACAATTTTTAATTTGAGCATTTGGATTTTTTTACAGTGTTCTAATAAAAGCATATTTTGGATTTTGATAAAAAGGAAATGTAAATGTGAGAATTTTAGGTTTAAAAAATGAAAGTCTTGCATATATGTCAAAAATGAAAGATAAATTTGTTAAAGGTGCAGTTATTTCTAAAACTCAGGACTGATTATAAAGAAAAGGAAATTTGAGGAGGTATCAAGTCTTATATGTAATGATGTGTGCCAACTTCAATTTTTTTTTAAGATTTTTATTTATATATTTTTAGAGAGAGGGAAAGGGAGGGAGAAAGAGAGGGAAACATCAATGTGTGGTTGCCTCTTGTGTGCCCCCTACTGGGAGCCTGGCCAGAAACCCAGGCATGTGCCCTTACTGGGAATTGAATCAGCAATTCTTGGTTCACAGGCTGGCACTCAATCTATTGAGCCATGCCAGCCAGGGCATATTTTGCAGAAGGAAAAGAACTGATTTGTTTTTTTTCCCCATGTCATTTACTGGTTACAGGAAAATATAATACTATGGTGTTATTTGTAAATAACAAATAAATTTAATTTTCAATAGAATGAACTGCTTAGATACTGTAAATCACAAACCATTTAATCTACTTAATTACTTAAAATTTTAAATTACAGCTTTTAGGCACAAATGCCTATGATTCCTTGAAGAGAAATAAAATGTATATGAGCAGAATTGACCACAGATAAAGAACATTCACATATATTAATGAGAGGAATAACTGTTGCTTACAAACTATGTAACAAGAAATAATTGAACAGTGTAAGCATTACCTGCAAGATCTGAGTTTTATAGTGAAAATGTATTCTGATTTTGTATTTTAATAGAATGCTTCAGGTTTTTACTTATTTTGACCTTTAATATATGTTGTGTTTTTCTGTCATTAATTTTTTCTGTTTAAATTCTTTCAATGGCCTCAACTTGGAAACTATTGGTAATTTAACTTTCATGTTGTTTTTAGTAAAAGCCTTGATAGAGCAAGAGGTGAAGAATGGCATTCCTTCAAACAGAATTATTTTGGGAGGATTTTCTCAGGTAAGATAAAATTCGGGTAGTATGGCAATACTATTTGTATGTTTATCTATCTGGTTTCAGTCCTTTTCTGTGGGGGAGTCCTTTTTTAGAAGATGTTATAGAAACTGATATACTACCCTTTTAGAAGGTAGTATACTACCTTTAGAAGATGTTTATAGAAACTTACCTTTTTAAAAAAAGCAGTATAGAGATGTTAAGACTATTGTAGATTTATTTTTTTTAAGATTTTTATTTATTTATTTTTAGAGAGTGAGGAGGGAGGGAGAAAGAGTGAGAGGATCATTGATTTGTTGCCTCTCATATGTGCCCTGACCGGGAACTGAACCGGTGACCTTTTGGTTTGTGGAACAATGCCCAGCCCACTGAAACACACCAGTCAGGATGATATATTACTTACCTGTCATGCTGAATGAAGTTCAAATGGACTAGAAATAATTACTAATTGAGAGATACTTCATACTTTGTTATTTTTCTAGTTTTCTCTCTTCAGCGGTAGCTTTACCTTATAGATCATGTCTTAAAATCAATTTATTGAGTAAATTGTTTGAAAACTGAAATGTTAAAACTATATAGCCCTTTAAATAAAACTCTAAGTATCTGTGTAAGTCCCACCTAGGAGGAGACTGCTGATAGGAACTGTAACGTAGAATACAAGAGAGTTTCTTCCCTGTTTTTGTCAGAGATTCCCAGTGGTTGAGCTCCACAGATTCTCCTGCAGTTCCTGTGGGGTAAGATCAGAGTAGGGACTGCCACAAAGCAACCCACAGTGCTGGGGGGCACTGATTGTCTCACCTGGACTCTCTTTTCCCACTAGAAGAGTTAGAGGCTCAGGGGAGACCTCTCTGTGGTTGCTGGGCTAGCCTCAGGGTGAGGCAATGTGGTCAACTTGTAGCTGCTTCTCTTACCCTCCTAATGCAGTCTGTCTTGTTTGTTCTTTGTGGTGCAGGGGGTGCTTCAGCCTTGAAAACAGCTCCCTGTTTTCAAGGATTCTCTCAGTGGTGTCTTGTTCTTGAGTAGTTGTTAGTTGTTGTTCTTGTGAAGGATAGTAAAGTTAGGAACAACCTATGTTGCCATCTTGGTGATGTTACTCTATCCTCTTCCCTCTTTTTGTCATTAAAATAGGTTTTAGATATAAATATGTGATGGTTATTTTTGGCATCTTTTCTTTCTGTACTTTTTCTTCCACCTTCTATACTTTTTCTACAGGCACAGTTACCTTATGTTCACTTTACATTTTAAGCGTAACTTATCACTTGTTTGCTATGTCATCCACCCTCAAATTACTGTAGCCTCTAATCTGTAAATTTTCTAAATCAACAATATAGTGTTAGACAACCTGAATTAGGACAAGGTCAGAATCAGGGGATTATTTAGGAGTTAGAATTCAATAGGAAGATAGGTTGGTAATACAATATAGTAAAAAGATAAGTTAATAATTTGGTATTTGTTGAAATTCATAGATTATATACATTGCAGTACACATTGTGACATAAATAGAGGTAGAAAAAGGAATGCTTGTTTCAAATAGGAAGTGAACATAGAAGTCTGTATATTTGACACTCGATCAGTTTACAAAAACCAACTCCTGATACCTTAAGCAACAAAAAGTTATGAGTCTGTGGGATCATATCAAGGAAACCAGAGATGAGAATGAAGGAAAACCTCAGGAAGTAGCTAGGACTTGGAAAGCCATTATGACTTTCTCTCTCTATCATCATCTCTATTTTTCTGTTCACCTGCATCATTTGCTTCTCCATCTATAGTTGGCTGTCTCACTTTTTGTAGCCTATAGCATTTCCAGTTCTTGAGTTTACATGTTACAGTTCCAGCCACACAAAGAGATAAAGTGACAATCACTGCATCCCAATTTCAAAATCCTGGGAGAAAGAATATGACTATCTCACGTGAGAAAGGATTTAACATCTATTAGTGGCCCAGTGACCCATGGGCATGGTTAGAGTGATAATGGCATCTAGGTGACCAATGGGAATGCAGTTCCTAGAATGCATGGTGTTGTGAACTGGGTAGGCAGATACTTTAAAGGTGTCTGCTACATAGTCCTCATTATTTTGAATTACTGGTTTGGAAAATAATATTAGTTTAAAACAAGAGTTGATTTTATACTAGTACTTTTCAGAGGAGAAAATAGTAACTCTAAATTCAGATGTTCCAAAGGCAGTTGTAAATGCAGCAGTTAACTCTATTAACAGTGTTTTGATTGGGTAGTTGCTATGTTCTCACAGTGGTCTTCAGTGTCGAGAATCATGTACTTTAAGACACAGTGAGGTATATGTATTTTTACTTGTTTGCCTGATTTAGTTTGACACCAGCCACCCAATTTGATTTTTATGGACATTACTAACAACAAGAAATCTCTTAAGTTGCTGCTATCAAAGGATGTGTTCCATTGATTTTCTCTGCTTGTCTTTCCAGGGAGGAGCTTTATCTTTATACACTGCTCTTACCACACAGCAGAAACTGGCAGGTGTCACTGCACTCAGTTGCTGGCTTCCACTGCGGGCTTCATTTCCACAGGTAGTCTAATTGATACATACAATATTAGATTACTGAGCTAAGAGATAGGAAATAATGTTGGAGAGAGGGTCTTTTTTTAACTTTTTTTTTTGGAGCAATTTTAGGTGTACAGCAAAATTGAGTAGAATACAGAAAGTTCCCATATACCCACACTCATATACATGCACCCATATACCCATACACCCATACATGCACAGCCACTGTTGATCTGCAGCACAGTGACACATTCATTATAATCAATGAACCTGCATTGACATATCATCATCAAAACCCATAGTTCACATCAGTTGTCCTTTTTCAAAAAGAATTTCCTTAGATTTTTGTGATCTATTACTAGTCTTTATGGGTATACTACATTTTCTTCATTGTGGAATTGTATAGAATGGAATAAGAAATAAGTCCTAGTGTCAGAAATCTTATATTTGAGGTATTTGATACATTCTAAGATATATATACATATACATATATACACACATACAAATGTACATACATTACAGATTTTTTTACACATAGAAACAGTATTTTTGGATGTTCAGTATGCTCATTGCTTGATAGCAGATTTTGCTATGTAAAGTATAATTTCTAAATAATCAACAGTATAGAGAAGAATATAATATACATAGGGGATATAGACTTTATTTTGTTTTCAAATTCATCTTTAAGTTTAGGGTTTTCTCTTGTCACTATATAGTTACTCTTTGGTGTCTTGCATATAGTAAGTGCTGTTTATTAACTATCTTATTTAAATCAATCAACAGCTGAGAAAAACATGGTTCAGCTAAAAATATACCTCTCATGCCAGGACAGTGCAGACAGATAAAAAATAGAATCTGCTTCAAAGAACCAATTCAGTGGGAAAACATAATATATGACAGGGTAATCATATATCATATAACTGTTTAAATAATCATATAAACAGTTATCATATAACTGTTATATAAGTGTTTAAAGAGATGTGCAGAATATAGGGATGGAAGGAATTTTATTTCTGTGACCAAATATAACCTATAATGTAAGTAATAACATGTTACATGCACATATCTACCTGTAGTTTTAAACGTCTGGTATAATGCTGAACACATTTGAATAAATAATACTAGCTTTATTTTGTTTTTTTGCAGGGTCCTATCAGTGGTGTCAATAGAGATATTTCTATTCTTCAGTGCCATGGAGATTGTGACCCTTTAGTTCCTCTAATGTTTGGTTCTCTTACTGTCGAAAAGCTGAAAACATTGGTAAATTCAGCAAATGTAACCTTCAAAATCTATGAAGGCCTGATGCATAGTTCATGTCAACAGGTAAATTTTTAGAAACAGTGATTATAGAGAAATAATTTTCCTCTTTTTCATGTGATATTTTAAGATAAATGACATTTGACTGGGGCTTTATAGGATTCACTTAATGAATTCACAATGAGTCATAGGTTAGCAGGAGCTAGATCAAAGTTTATTTAATTTAATTCAGCAGACATTTACTGATTTACTATTTTATATGCAAACGTTATACTTAATTTTAAGACCAAAAATTCCCTTTTATTAAAATTTAGAAAGGATTAAAATGAAAAATTTAATAGGTGAGAGGATATATATCCAAGTGATTATATAGAAAGCAGAATATGATATGTGTTATATTAAGAGTTTTTTAAAAGTTATTTGAAAAATTGAGGAGAGTGAGATTAATTTTATCTTAGGAGGTACTGAGATCATGATGAAAGAACTAGATTTTTACCACTGAGTGGGATTTGGATAGTAAATGTGCTGAGAAAGGACTGTAGGACAGGACATGCAAGCTATTTGGGCAATAGGCTTATGAAAAGCTAGATGTCATAGAACAGAGACAGAGAAGAGAGACTTTTTTGTAGAGAGCTTTTATTTTGTGCTGAGGATGGACTTGTTCTCTAGGCAGCAGAAAACCATTGACTTTTTTTTTTTTTATCAAAGCAAGGTGTAATCTACACTTTGGAAATGAATGAAGTAGAATCCATTAGGATTAGTGACTAATTCTATGGAATAGGAAAGGAAGTATTGTTGAAACCTTAGATTTCTAGCTTAGATGACTATGAGGATGCCATTCATAAAGTAGGTACAAGGAAGAGTTTTAGGGTAATAGGAGGGAGATGCTTGTATACTGAATTTAGTGAATAGACTAAGATTGATATGCCCCCACACTATGAGGGATATTGGATATTTCCAGTATCCCATCCTGAAACTCAAGCCTGTAATAGAGATTTAGAATAATTTACCCATATTATTGACCAGTGAAGAATTACCATGGGAGAATATAATGAGAAAAACGTCCAAGAGATAGAACTGCTGTAGGGAAGTTAAAAAAGTTTAGGTCTTGAATGAGAGTACAGGAGGAGAGAATTTCTGAGGGGATGGGAATATTAACCCATGATTCAGAGAATGATTAAGGAAAAATAGGCCAGGAAGAAACTATCCAATAGTAAGGCATCCGTGACCTCAGATGTTTAGGAAGATACAGCCAAACTACAGTGGGTAGTATGAAGTAGAGAGAGAATGAGGAAGTAGAGGGAACATATATAAACCTTTTTTTAAAAAGGTTTTGGTAAAGGAGGTTAGAAACTAAGAAGGTTCTTTTTTAATAGGATTGGGGAAGATAATTAATTGATAGGGTGAAGTCTTAGCAAGATCATATAATTAAGTCCTGAAATGAGGAGTGGTTGCTTTAAAAGAGACAAACACTTGAATCAGGAGAGAAGAGGTTGGATGAATATGAATGGATTGTTGAGTTATAGAAGAGAGTAGTTGAGAGCCCACATCAGATCCTCTTAATCTTTTCAGTGGAGTTGTGGTCACTTAATAAGGATGAAGGAGGACTGGATAGAATTGGAGGCTTAAAAAGGCTTAGAATTTTTAAGAAGCATTGAGGCAGTTTATTTTAACATTGTTTTGCAACTAACTTCTCAACCTGGCTAGGGTGTTATTGAGAATATATTTAAACTGTCATAGGTTGCTTGCTTTTGTACTTGTTGGTCTACAGATTTTTTGTAATTAGAGTTACTGAACAGAGCTGGCATAGCCATAATTTTCTAGAAGTTCTTTTAAAATAACCTTTTTTTTTTTATTGAAGCTATAAAATGAAGGGAGGGAGGGAGGGAGGGAGGGAGGGAGGGAGGGAGGAAGGAACAGACAGACAAAGGAAAGGAAAGGAAAGGGAAGGAAAAGGAAATGAGGGAAAGGAACTGTCGCGAAGTGTCGAATCCATAAAGGGAGCTGGTACTCTGAGCATCTAGAAGGGACTGAAGGTCTAGAGCAGAGGTTTTCCAAGTAGACTTTGTATCAAAAGAACCCCAGAGCTTAATAAACATACAGACCCCAAAACTTCAAACTCTGATTCTGATTCAATACATTGGGAGCTTGGGGTTGAACTTAGACGTCTTTGTTTGTGTGGAGATGTTTTGAAAATGAAAGCTCCTTTTGATTCTTTGTGTGATCGCATTGGAGGACAGTAGGGTGAATGATTAGGAGCAGAAAGTGAGAAGAGGTAGAATGATAGGAGGTGGTGTTACAGGAAATTTATAGGACTTCAGAGGGTTGTAAAATAGGCTACTTTCCTGCTGTGGCTTTTTTTTTCCTGAGTGATTAAATTACAAGGTTGAAGATTCTCTGCATTGCTTATTTGTGGGTCTGTGAGGCCAAGCTTTGAAATAATAGAGAAGCTAGGAGGGAATGAAATGTGTTTGGGATAAGTGACAACTATGAGCCAGATGTAGGGGTCTTCTAGGAAAGTTTTTTCTGTAATGAATATTTGGTATATTAATTTTCATATCTTTCCAGGCTTATCTTAGGTACATGCTCTCTTTCAGATGGCTGGTTATGTTTAAATCCTTAGTGCAGGGAACAAAATATTTTATGCTGTGGATTTAGCATTTTATTCTCATGAATGTTAAAAGCTAGGCTTTTCCATGTATACATAATTGGCAGTCGCTGTATACTTCATGAGACTTCTCAGTATAGATACTGTCACTTTTAAACACCTTTCATCTCTCCTCACCCCCACGTGTTACTTGTTCAAGTATAGCAAAAATTCAGACCATTTTCATGGCAGTAGATATTAGATGTGAGCCATCATTGAATGTACAATAATAAGAAATGATCTGAAAGTTCTATTGGAGTTCCTTTCTATGTTACAACTTTTTTTTTCATTGTAGTAGTAAAAATGTGGTTTCACTTTATTGTATACACACCATGGATTTAGTTAGTGGCATTTTAGTTGGAATTTAATTTCTGATTTGTGTAACTGCTTTTTAAATTACTTTATTCCAAACAGGAAATGATGGATATCAAGCATTTCATCGATAAACTCCTACCTCCAGTTGATTGACACCTGTAAGGGGCCTTGTGTAGAAGTACACACCAGCATTATTGTAGTAGAGTATAAACTTTTTCCTTTGCCCGATCTTGAAACTTATAAATGTTTGCAGTGTTAAAATGTTTTACAAATATACACCAGTGACACAGATTAATATCTCCTCATGGGAAATTTATGATATATTAAGTTTCAACACATGTATTTGTATATGACCCAGAATATGCTAGCATTAAAATAGGTGAAGCAGCTAGCTCTTTTTCTCAAATGTAATTTGGCAAAATAATAAAATGCTGCAACCAAGTTTTCTATTACATCATTTGAAAATTACTGGTATGCTCATGAAAACTTGTTTAGGTATAAATGAGTGGTTAAAATATAAACTACTTATGAATGCTATACTTAGTCTATGAACTTATTCCCAAAATACCTAGTCACCATGCAGTATCTGTATTTTTATATATGTATTTAGATTAACTCGATCATTATAATACATAAAAAGAAC
>PVIA01010647.1:0-50281 GCA_004024845.1 Tonatia bakeri
AGCTGGTCCCCCACTGTATGTGCCCACTGGGGCTATGCCTTCATTCAAGCCGTCAACCCTTGTTGCCTGAATTTGCCAATGGTCCCCTAATTGGCTGCCTGGCCTCCAGGCTCTCTTTCCAAGGCTCAGTCCTCACTCCACACTCTAGCTCTAGTCAAAGGCAAGTTCAATCTGGCCACACCCCTCCTTAAAAACGTTTAATTCTTGCCCAATCACCCCCAACATCACCACTAAGTTCAGACCACAGTCCTACTCCTTTGTTTGGCCTTAGAGTCCCTTGATGACTGGCACCTACTGGAGGTTTTGTGATGTGGATCCTCCCCCTTCTCTTCGACACATGCTGTTGTTCCTGCTACCGGGGTGCTGTTCCCTCCTTCTCTGAAGAATGAACCCCTTTTCATTCC
Organism: Tonatia bakeri; assembly: GCA_004024845.1. Classification (NCBI taxonomy): domain Eukaryota; kingdom Metazoa; phylum Chordata; class Mammalia; order Chiroptera; family Phyllostomidae; genus Tonatia; species Tonatia bakeri. The sequence goes on from PVIA01010647.1 coordinate 405, forward strand.
TCACCCCGTCTGGGCATCCCTCTCTCTGGAAAGTAGTCCACGATTCCACTTTTGTCTTACACGGAAGTAGGTAGGTCCCCTTCCTGTAAATGTGACACAGAGCTCAGAGAAACACTTAGAGGCTCTTCTGCCAGTTTTGTTTTCCTCGTCTGTTTGTTTCTCTAGCTGAACTGGAGCCTTCTGGAGAACAGGGACTTGATTCTATCCACAGCAGAGAGTCTGCTACATGGAAAGTGTATAATGAGTGTTCCTTAAGAGCATGAATAATGTAAGAAAGTTCTTCCAAAGCGCTTAGCTGGCCAAGCACGCATGCGTGCAAATGTGCATCCACCGTCATCCCACAAGCTTCCTGTACTTGGTCGGAGCATCTGATTGGAGGTCAATCCTAAGGAAACTTGTTTTCTAAGTGATTTGATTTCTCCTTGGACTGTCTTGAAGAAACCAAAATGACAATGTGCTGTGTCCCTCCCGACACACACTCACCCAGCTCAGGGGTTCTGTGGATGAATGAAAATTCTAACCTCTTATTTCTCTGGAGAGCAGACAACGCTCCTCTGGGGAAACCACCCAACTCTATGACTCTGAGCAAGCAGCCACATGGAGCAGCTTAGGTGGTTGGCAAAAAGGCAGTTCTTTTCCTGGCGCCCCTCTGATCCCGAAGAAGCCAACCAGTTCATTGCCTCAGCTTCCCCTGTTATGACATCTTGGGAGGGATGGACCCAGAGTCCCACTCTAATTATACCCATTTGCCTGGGAAACAGCTCCTGATCACATTCCTAAGTCTCAGACTGACAGGACATTTATAACTACATTAAAAAAGGAAATGCTCTTTTCTGCGTGCCTTTACTCAAGATAATTGTACAGGGATAACCCTGTGGAGGGGCCCGAGGCCCTTCCCAAAGTGACAGAACAGAACCATGACTCATAAAGTAAAGGAAATAGCAGTTCCCTCCTTGAGCCCTGAACACAAGGGAAATAAATGGAGCCTGAAGGTGAACACAGCTCCCAGAACTCCTGGGCCTTGGAACCTGGGAGCCCTGAAGTCTAATCCCCCACCAGTGCTGCCTGCCTCTGCCTTTCCTCATCTCTGCAGAAGGGGGCTGGCCAGGGCACACCTTCCACCCAAACTCCAGCTACGGCTCAGACCCCTGGACCGCTGGGGCTAGTGCAAGTGATCTCATCACACACATCGTGGCTAAATAAACAATAGGGCTTGTGCCAACACACCCTTCTACTTTTCAAATGTTTTCAGTCATCATCCCCATCATCTCATCACCACCTCCATCATCATCATCATCATCATCACTATGGTTACCATTTATGAAGCCATAGGTCAAGCACTTTGCAGACGCCATAAACACATTAACCGATTTAATCCTCACAACCGCACAATGAGGCGCAGTCCCATCACTGTTCCTACTTTACAGGTGAGAAAGCCGAGGTACACAGAGGTCAGGTAATCTGCCCATGGCTGCACAGCTAGAAAGAAATGAAGTTCTTTTTTTTTTTTAAAGCAAACTAATTTTATTTGAACAACCTACCTGGAGAGAAGGGTAGGTGAACATGTACTGTAACCACAAAGGAACATTCTATGTCAAATTTTAAAACATAATGGCAGAATAAGCTAAAATAAGTTTTTTCTCCCCTAAAAGGCCTATCTGAAAGGAAAACAATGTTTACTGTGACATGTTCACTTGACTCCTTACAATAGCAGACCTACTACTTGAACGTTTGTCTCATCCAGTCTTTTTTTTTTAAAAGATGTATTTTCAAAGAGAGAAGGGAGTGAGAAAGAGAGAGAGAGAGAAACATCAATGCGTGGTTGCTGGGGGCCATGGCCTGCAACCCAGGCATGTGCCCTGACTGGGAATCGAACCTGCGATGCTTTGGTTCACAGCCCGCACTCAATCCACTGAGCTACGCCAGCCAGGGCTAAGAAATGAAGTTCTAATTCAAGCCAGGCAATCTGGCCCAGTGTGCCTGAAAGCTACTACTGTGTATCGCACTGCCACCTCCATTTCCCAGCTAACAGCCATTAAAAGTAACCCCACAATCATGTTGGGAGTCTGGTGACTTTCTATATATTTTTTTGTACTTAACAGGGACTCCCATGCAGTTTGGAACCACTTGCTGGGCTAAATAAAAATAAAAAGCTCAGGAGAGCTTCTCCCTGACAAACATTGCTCCTACTAATGCCTATAAGTCTGCCACTAGAGATCCCGTCCCTGGGTTTAAAGGTGGCCCTCTTCATGTCCTTTTAAAATGCAAGTCTTACAGTGGGTTATTATAAGAAGTCACTATTACCTTAGTAAGAGTGAGGTTTCTGGATCATTCCTTCACTAGCAAGAAAGAAAAATCAAGGGCATCGGAAGGGTGGAGGGGGAGGGATGGTTGGAGATGGGGGCAAAGTAGCATGGGAGATGGTCCTATGAAGGATGGAAAGTGACCAACCACACGTGAAGGAAGTCAGGGAAGTCAAAAATAAACTTGGCCTAGTTCACAGTTTTGCCTGGAGCTGGCCTAGGAGCATTCATCAGCACTGCATAGAATGATATTTTTGGTGAGATGTTTTAAATTAGGGTTAAATCATTATTTGTAGAAACCTTAACCTAATCACTCTTTGAAATAAAACCTATACTGAAAAGCAAGAGGCCAGCCAAATCTGGGATCTTATCTGAGGAAGACAACGGGCACAGCTGGTCAGTCTAGAAATGTGTCAGTGTATGTGGTCTGAAGACCACTTCTGATAGAGGGCATCTTCCTTAATCAGAGCACCTGAAACGGGCCTCCCACCGGGTGGCTGTTTTCCCTTTTTATCGCTGACTGATAAAATATCCCCGTCCTTTAAGTTCACACAGCAGCCTCTCAGATCCGACAGTTTGCTAAAAACAGCATGGCTGCCATCACCAATGCCCACCCCATATCCGACTGGCACATTTTTATTAAAAAGAATAATAGAAACATACAATAAAATTGGTCTCTTTTTTTAAATTACAAGAACAGGCCAGAAAGCACATTAACAGTTCTTGCATAAAGGATGCATCGGCAGTACACTGGTCCTCAGTATCTAAACATTCCCGTTTTTCAGAAGGTTCCTGGCGGCTGACACTCATAGCCAAGCCGCCTGTGGCCACTACTCTGAATATCTGGTGTCCAGTTTGGTAAAAAGGGACAGAAGTAACCATCAGTGACACTTTGCCTAAGGCTGCCTGTAAGGCAGGAGTAAGACTTACAAATAAATAACAAGAGGACTGGGTGTCCTTTAGGGAGGAATGGGTTAAAGTCGGTTCAATCATTGACTCAGGGTCAGAGGTCATCACAAGTGTTCCTCATCCCCCGTAGGCACGGAACCAGTCTCAAAGTTTGGACAACCTTCAGGCAATCTGTTAACACCCTGGTGCTCCTAGTCTACCAGAAATGCGTAATTCACAGGCCAGTTAACAAATGAAACCAAACCACTACAATTTTAACACAGATCGGTAGGAAGAAACCAGAATTAAAATAAGGGCAGTTCAGATATGAACTGAAACCACAGGAGTTTTCGTCTTCCCCACCCTCAGCCCCACCCTGAGCTGACACCCCAGCCCAGGATGATGTAGTTTTTCTACATGCTTTTCAAAGAAAAAAAAATCTCTGAACACGCTGTATGTCTTTCTCTCCAAACGAAACCAAAAATAGATGTTGCTTCTCTAATCTCTCTGATTTGGAAATTATTTGGCATTTTTAGAAATTAATTTTTCCAGGCAATTAAATTAGCCAGTAATTTGATATCACCAACTTATTTCATTATATAGAACACATGCTGAAATGACACACAACCCCATTTTCATTTATTATTTCTGCAAATTTAGTACTCATAGGAAGGTGCTGGATCGACAGGACCAGCAACCAGAATCTTCCCTGGCGACTGGGAGAGCGCGGGAGGAGCGGCTGCAAGCACTGGAACCCAAGCCAGCCCCGGCTAGGACTTCCAGCTGTGAGAGCAGGATCCAGTCCTGAGGCAGAGCGCCCTTTATTCTCTGCTCCAGGATCTTAGTTGGCCCATCAATTGAACATGATAAATGGCACCACCACTGGATGAAATCCACCCCCTCACTTCCCAGTGGCCACCTGGTATTTCTGTGATGCCTCTGTCCAAAGAATTTTTAAACACTTTCCAAGTCATCCAATTCAGTTCTCCAACCCTGCAAACAAAGACAGATCTTTGAAAACCTGGAAATTCACTTGGGAGGAGAGAGGACGCACATTTTGCTAGAGCAGGGAGGGTGAGTTTTTATTTCCCGGCAGCTTCTAAGAGTGAACTGTTATGTTCTATCAAGGGGGGAATGAGGCTGAAGATTTCATTTGGCTCCATAGGTCCCTAGGAAAAAATGAAAGAGCCAAATGTTGCATGGGTATCCAAGTGCACAGAAAGGAGAAGCAATGGCTTGCAGCATACCCCCTACAACAAAAAGACAAGGTCAAAATTAATGGTCAGTGCTGCCCTGACTGGGTGGCTCAGTTGGTTAGATTTTCGTCTGTAATATGCCAAAGTTGTGGGTTCAATCCCCACTCAGGGCGCATACAAGAATTAACCAATGAATGCATAAATAAGTGGAACAGCAAATTGATCTCTGTCTCTCTTTCTCTCCCCTAAATCAATAAATTTTAAAAAACTAAAAAATTAACAGTCAGGGTTTATCACAAATAATATCTTTGTTTAATCATTTTTCTTTTTTTATATTTTATTGGTTACGCTATTACAGTTACCCATTTTTTTTCTCCTCTTTATTCCCCTCTGCCCTGTACCCACCCCCTCCCACCAGCATTCCCCTACCTTAGTTCATGTCCGTGGGCATACATGTAAGTTCTTTGGCTTCTCCATTTCCCATACTATTCTAACCTCCCCCATCTATTTTGTATTTACCATTTATTCTTCTTATTCTCGGTACCTTTTCCCTCATTCTTCCCGCTCTTTCTCCCTGCTGATAACCCTCCGTGTGATCTCTATTTCTGTAATTCTGTTCCTGTTCTAGTCATTTGCTTAATTTGTTTTTGTTTTTGGTTTTGTTTTTGTTATTTTTTAAGGTTCGGTTGTTGGTGGCTGTGAGATTGTTGTCATTTTACTATACATATTTTTTATCTTCTTCTTTTTCTTAGATAAGTCCCTTTAACATTTCATATAATAAGAGCTTGGTGATGATGAACTCCTTTAACTTGGCCTTGTCTGAGAAGCACTTTATCTGCCCTTCCATTCTAAATGAAAGCTTTGCTGGATAGAGCAATCTTGGATGTAGGTCCTTACCTTTCATGACTTGGAATACTGCTTTCCAGCCCCTTCTTGCCTGTAAGGTCTCTTTTGAGGAATCAGCTGACAGTCTGATGGGAACTCCTTTGTAGGCAACTGTCTCCTTTTCTCTTGCTGCTTCTAGGATTCTCTCCTTCATTTTAATCTTGGGTAATATAATTCTGATGTGCCTTGGTGTGTTCCTCCTTGGGTCCAACTTCTTTGGGACTCTCTGAGCTTCCTGGACTTCCTGGAAGTCTATTTCCTTTGCCAGATTGGGGAAGTTCTCCATTATTTTTTCAAATAAGTTTTCAATTTCTTGCTCTTCCTCTTCTCCTTCTGGTACCCCTACGATTCAGTTGCTGGAAAATTTAAAGCTGTCCTGGAGGTTCCTAAGTGTCTCCTTATTTTTTTTGAATTCTTGTTTCTTCATTCTATTCTGGTTAAATGTTTATTTCTTCCTTGTGCTCCAAATTGTTGATTTGAGTCCAGGTTTCCTTCCCTTCACTGTTGGTTCCCTGTACATTTTCCTTTATTTCACTTTTCCTAGCCTTCAATTTTTCCTCTATTTTGCGACTATATTCAACCATTTCTGTGAGCATCCTGATTACCAGTGTTATGAACTCTGTATCTGATAGGTTAGCTATCTCTTTATCACTTAGTTGTATTTTTTCCTGGAGCTTTGATCTGTTCTTTCATCTGGACCATACTTTTTTGTTTCAGCATGCCTGTTATGTAGTAAGGGATGGAACCTTAAGTATTTGCCAGGGCAGGGCAACCCACTCTGCTGTGTTGTGGCACTGTATGTTGGGGAGGGGTCCAAGAGGGAACAATGCCACTTGCTCTGCTCTCAGTAGCCTTTCTGTCACTTTCCCCACTTCCCACAAGCAAATCAGGCCCTTCTGGTGCTGATTCCTGGGTGGATGGATTTGTGTATGTTCTAGGACCCTGTGGATCTCTCCAATGAACTCTCTTGTGAGGCTGGGAGTTTCTCCTGCCACCACAACCCCCACAGATTTTTTTAGCCATAGGTTTTGAGGCTTTATTTCCCCATGCTGGAACCCTGGGTTGCATGGTCTGTCTCACTCTCCAATTATTTCTCCTGGTTTATCTGCACACAAATGTGGGACCACCCTTTCTGCCAGCTGCCCTCTTGCCCACCCTCTCCTCCAGCCACTGCCTTGCTGCGTGTCCTCTCTGCCCTTTTCAGCCCCTTATACCAGTCTGGATGAATGTTTCCTCTTTAACTCTTTGGTTGTCAGACTTCCATACAGTTCAATTTTCTGTCAGTTTTGGTTATTTTTTATTTTTAAATTTGTTGTTATCCTTCCTGGCTGGCATAGCTCAGTGGATTGAGCGCGGGCTGTGAACCAGGCATCGCAGGTTCGATTCCCAGTCAGGGCACATGCCTGGGTTGCAGGCCATATCCCCCAGCAACCGCACATTGATGTTTCTCTCTCTCCCTCTCCCTCTCCCTTCCCTCTCTAAAAACAAATAAATAAAATCTTAAAAAAAAGAAAATATCAGAAAAATATTACTTAAAAAAAATTGGTTGTTATCCTTCTTTTGGTTGTGTGAGGAGGCAAAGTGTATCTACATATACCTCTATCTTGGCCAGAAGTGTGTTTAATCATTTTTAATATGAACATTTAAAGAGTATTCAAAGGCTGCTCTATTAATAATTACACCAGAAGCCCTGATTGTTGTGGTTCCTTTGGTTGGGTGTCATCCCACAAACTGAAAGTTTGCTGATTTGATTCCCAGTCAGGGCATATGCCTGGGTTCTGGTTTTGGCCCTCATTGGGGTGCATACAAGATGCAACCAATTGATGTTTCTCTTGCACATCAATGTTTCTCTCCCTCACTTTCCTTCTCTGTAAAAATAAATAAATAAAATCTTAAAAAAAAACTTGAGGACCAGAGAAAAGGAGCTTTTCCTGAGATGCAGAGCCCTCCCACACCCTGGGGAAGGGTCCCCTACTCTGTGCCACATAGCACCTCACACATTCCCCTGCATGGTACACACATCTATGGTATTTTTTCACCATCATGACTGGACCATAATGACTTGTGTACTTAGCTGCCCTTCAACACATTGGAAAGTTCTGGAGGACAGGAACTCTGCTGCATTATTATGTCCTCAATATATACACATACTATACATACGTTAAATGTTAGTGGAATGAATGACTAAAGGAATGAATGAACACATGATTTTCCTTAAAGTAATAATGCAGACACATACTGGATTTCATCAAATTACTAAAATGTAGTCAGGAGAGAAGAGGTGTATTCTTCTCTTTCCTAGACAAGTCCCAGGATGCCAACCAAGGTGGCCTGTTCTGTTGGCCTTCCAGGTTGCCTGGCAGATCCCAGCTCCAGCCCCATGCCATGGAGGTGAATAGGCCCTGAACACAAAGTCAGAGCATGTGATGTGGGGGCTGGCTGTCACTGAGTCTGTGCACAAGCACCAACAAGGCTCTGGCCTTTGGTCTTCAGATGCCCCAGCTGAAACAGGGGAAGGCCAGTCCTAAGGCCTGCACAGACCCCACCAGCCCCAGCACCCTCAGCCCCCAAGCCCACTCACTGAGCACCCCTCCAGGTGCATGAGGGTCCCTGGGCAGGTGACAAAGGCTCCTTCTCCCCATGGCCAGGGACTGATAGCCTAGCAGACAGCCTCAATTCTCCCTTCAGCTGCTTCCCAGTGGGAAAAAGAGACTCCCAGTAGCAAATCAGATTGCATATTCAACAGCTGGGCTGCAGACCTGAGACTTCTTAAAGGTTGGAGTGACTCCCTTTTTTTACTATAAGCTGCTGTCAAGGTGTGTTAGTGTCTCTTTATTCAAGCAGCCTCCTTAGTCTTGGCACACAGAACTAGAACTAAAAAAAAATGAGAATAAATAATCTATCATGCTAGCAACATAATTATGAGAACATGTTAGCTCAAACTAGCTATATTCCAGTCATATTAAGGGTATGTGTGGAAGAGAGTAAGATAGCAGAGTCTCTCAAAATAGTTCAGGTGGAGGCAGAGTGACGTGGGACTACCTGGGACCCCATACTGCTTTCCTGGCACCCCATTTTGGCATCCATAGGGCCCTGGAGGCCTGCGGGGGAGGGTGCCTGTTGTTTGTGCAGCCTCCTGGGTCTGGAGCACTGATGAGCATCTCACTGCTCTGCGGCCCCACCTGAGAGCCAGCCAAGAAGGGAGATGAGTGTCCTAGCTTCACCAGGTATCCGCCAGGTGCAGAGACAGCATGGGTGTGGGAGGCAGATCCCCAGGAGGCAAGGGCAACCAATGGGCCTTGGTTCTCACAAGTGCCTCACACTGAGACACTAAAGAAAAAAGGTGCTTTGATGGTCTTTGGCAAGGGAATCATGAGAAAAAATATATATATGTATATCATACTGTTTCCACCACCCTATCCTCACTGCTCACCTAGGTTTAACCACATTTTCAAGGCCCTACTCAGATCTCCTTTTCACCCCATGCACCTCCAGCCCTGCCCAGCCCCACCCCCCACCCCCAAGGAGCACCTGCTCCTGCTCCAGGTCTCCTGCCCAGGCCCCTCCCCACAGGAAGTCTTTCCTGCTCCCCAGGCAGATCTGGTTCCCCTGATTACTAGCTGCCATAGCACCCTGCAGGTCTGAATGATACTGATGATCACTGCACTTTTAATTATGCTCTGTCTGTCTTCCTGGACGATTGTTGCCTCTGCAAAGGTAGGAGCTGTGCCTAATTTGTTCACCATGGTGACAGCTGTGCTGGCTCTGGAACCTGGGGGTCTCTACCTTGAGGGTGGAGACATAGCGTGCCAGCCTGAGAGACAGCTGTAACCAAGGTGCCCAGCTGGGAAGTCAGTTCGCTGGGGGCTGCAGCAGGGGGAGGAGCAGGGTGGACCACTGCAGGCAGTGGGAGCCAGAGCTCCGTCTTAGCCCGGTGGAGTGGAGGCCAGGAACCAGCTAGGCGGGCTTCCACCGCAGCACTAGGAGTGGCTGCCGGGTCCTTAGGCAGATGGCAAACACATCGTCAGTTAACTCTAAAGCAGAAGAATAGGAACCGAACTGCAAAGCCATTACTATGTTTGCTACGCTGAGAGATAAGGGTCCAAATTAGGGGGAGGCCTCAGGAATGGGGAGGAAGGAGGAAATTCCAGAGACACTTGGAGGGTGGGGTTAATATGCATTTTATGAGACTCTAGGCATTTGGGAGGTTTAAATGGTTAAGCTCATCCTAGAGATTTAATAAACATTAATATTTTGCCAACATGTAAAATGTATATATATATATTCATGTACCCAAGAACACATAAAAATGAAAACAAATTTTTACAAATATATTTTTAAGCACTGTTATTTGAACACATTATCTATATCTTTAGATCATCTGTTGATATTCTGGAAGGAGAGGGAACAATGGAAGGAGATCACCCTCAGTGCTCTCAGCCACAGACCACGGCAGGGCTCCTTCGCCCCGCCGTGCCCCTGGCGCTGGGAGTCCTTTCGAAGTTCTCATCTTGGCTACATTCTGGCTACACTCAAGTGCTACCTTCCATGTTTGCTGAGTACAGATAAGAAATCGAGGTATTTAATGTACCTTTTCTCCCACAAAAAGTGGGCACCAGAAGGATGTGCAGGTGGGCCTGCTGATGGGAGGAGGGAAGGCCATTATTTCTGACCCAGAGAAGTCAAAGAAAGTGGGAAGACAGGGGTGGCAGTGCTGATACAGGGAGGCCTTCCTGGTTACCCACCTCCAGTCCTCCCCTGACTTTCATTTTTACATGCCAACACATAAACAGTATGCTTTCCCAAGATGACACACAATCAGAATTGAATGTAATCCAGACCGTTATGTTAACAGCATTGATGCAGAACACGTGATACTTGTGTTTATCCCCAAGGCAGCACTGTTCACTGAGTGGAGGAGAGAGGTAGCCCAGGCTGACACATCGCCCCCGCCCTGTGCTGGCCAGTGTCCACACAGATAGACGGAGGTATTCGGCAAGGACCACACTCATTACTCCGTCTTCCGCTGCTCTTCAAGCACTGGACGGAGGAGTCAGCGCACACACTGAAAAGCAGGCACTCGCACCTTCTAGAGAAAGATGGCAGTGGGACTTCGTGTGCAGACAGGCTTCCTACCTCCTGACGCACACCTCTTTGCCAGAACTGCCATTTCACCTCTCGGAGCAAACCTTCCTGCTTCACAGATGATGAGGATGGTGATAGTTTGTGTAAGATAACACAGGATATGCTGCAAAACTCCCTCATACATATTTCTACCAAATAAAGGCTCTAAAATACATTTGGTAGTTATTGTGAGCCCCATTGGGAAAATGAGATACAGATGTCTACGGATGGCAAAGGGACTTCATCCAGAGTGCCCCTTCCCACTCCCCATGAGCACCCCTTCCCCATGCCTCTCATGCACTGCTTCTGGAACACTGGCACTGGGCTGGGTCTCCTGCATTATTATTTTTTATTTTTATCCTGACCTGAGGACATTTTTTCCCTGCTTTTAGAGAGAAGGAAAAAGAGAGAGAGAAACACTGATGCAAAAGAGAAGCAGCGATTGGCTGCTCTCGAACATATTCTGTACATACCCAACTGGGGCGTACACCCCCACTGTGGATTGAACCTGCAACTGGGGCATGTGCCCTGACTGGCAATCCAACCCATGACTCTGCAGCCCACAGGATGATGCTCCAACTGAATCATATCAGCCAGGGCTCCCTTACAGTATTTACGGGCACCCAAGATTGGACAAGAAATAGGATGGACCAGGCTACAACCACAGAGACAAGCTGTGGGCTTCCTGTTAGTTAAGCCAAGTAAGAAAGGGTTTCAACTCAAGGATTGCCCTGTAACTCATGGACTGCCTTCAGTCAAGGAGGAGTTCAACCCAGGTCTGCCAGAAAAGGGGGCAACCAAACGGGTCAGACCTCCTCCTCAGCCCACAGAGAAAATGACTGGGAGAGGGTCAGACCTCCTTGTTGCATGTCATTCCAGAAGCTCCCCAGACAGACAACTAACCTGCACACCACCTGGAGCTCTCCAGAGACGGTCCGGTCATTTCAAACTAAAGAGGAATTGATGGATGCCATTCCTACGCAGACCCCAAACTGAGGCTCCCACCTGGATCCCACCTACCCGACACCGAGAGCAGGTCCCAGCGGACGGCCGGGTCGGCCCAGAACAGGAAAAGGTAACAGTAAATAAACACCGCCTTAATCTCTCCGTCGATTGGGACAATCTCCACCAACCTGTAATTTCATCCAGACACACCGGGAGAACGATTTTTAAAGCTTCGCTCCGCATAAACGCCCCTCCACTCATTACGATTTCCCGGGCATTTTCCCCTTCCTGCCCCTTCTCCATCTGCACTTTATTCAATGAACACAACTGCATTCCTTCCCTCTCTTTTTTTTGGCCAGAAACTCTATACAACCTTATCACTGACACCTCTCTGCAGTTTCAAATTCCAACTTTGTGCCAAATCCCCATTTCCTGCTGCTTAATTTCCATTCATTTACTCTTGTTTTTGCTTCTTCTGCCATTCCCAGCATGGACCAGCTCCAGCCCAGCTTCTTCTAATTTTTTAAGGAAGGCTCCCCATCGAGTGCTATTGGAATCTGAGCCCCTGCTCCATGCCAGGGACTGGCCATTGTTTATACTACCTAACAACAGTTGCCAACAGGCCTGCCTCTCTCCCTTTCTTTGTTTCACCCCTAAGTGTGTACACTAAGACCCAAGAGGACTTCTCACCACATATGGTGACCCAGTAGGTCTGGTTTTATTATGACTTCAGTAGAATCTGAAGTAGCCTCTCTCCACCTCTATTTTGAGAGGAAAAATAAAGTAAAATCCACTCTGGAAGCTTTGTTTAGCCTGCTCTCGGTGGCACGGTGAGCCCTAGCCATGCCGCTCAGCTGAACTGCTGAGTGGACGGGGTCCTTAGGGGTGACATCACATTAGGCTCAGTAAAAGGACAAAGAGAAAGGCGCTGGGGGAGGGTAAGCCATGGCAAAACTTCATGGAGAGGTACAAGAATGACCACTCAGTATTTCTTGAGCTGGGAGATGTCTTAGATTCATAAAGGTTGTTCTGCAAAGGCAGAAGCAACTAGCACTGATTTTCTGGCTTCTAGAGGGAACAACTCATGTTTAAAGTATGCTCTCATAAGCAAATGAGTCGTGATATGAAAAGGTAACCAACGTTTTTTTCCCACAGTGGGACTGATTCTACTCTGTTGTTCAGAAAGGTTTTCTTTTTCATTTCTTGTTCCTAAACTCATACTTCAGCTGCCAGCACATCCCTTCACTCCAGAGCTGTTTTGCCGTCACCACAAATATCTCTGTCCCAGGTCCCCACATCTCTATCCTCAAGCTCGGTCCCCTTTTCTTTCCCTCTAGTTTTCATTATCCATAATTATATCTCTGTGGCCCCATCTAAAATGTGGCATCCAAAAGGGGAAGGCGGAAAGTCAGGAAGGCGGATGCCTCAGAAGCAGATGTCATCAAGGCACAAGAAAAGAAAATCGTCAACCGTCACAAAGGCTTAAGGGACACTGACACTTCTGATGGTCTCTCCTCCTATCTGTCTCTGCTGCAGACACAGAATGCAGAGAGGCCTCCCTGAAGTTCTGCCACACTGAGGTTTCTTTGTCCATCCAGCTTTTGACCTCCTGATACTGAGTTTTCCTGTGCTGGTCCCTGCTCTGAAGCTGCAGGGAGAGCTTTGGGTATCCAAGAGAAAATCCATCCCATGAAGCGTGAAATACCGTCCTCCCTCCTTACCCCCAGCCTGCATAGTGACAAGATTAATTCTCAACAGAGCAAAGGGAAGGCACCTTCTTATGCAGGTTTATGGCACAGATGGGCCTCAAAAACATCACTTTTTGTTGATTTACTTGATTTGTTTTACTCACATTTTAAGAGCAAAGTCATTTTTCCAGTAGAGCAGAGTTGGCTTATCCTCTTGACCGGACTCAGGCCAAGAGTCTCTCAAGTAGTATAATTCACACTTGTATAATGCCAAAGACTAGAATGTTTTTCTCAGATTTTTAAAAATTGTGTGTGTGTGTGTGTGTGTGTGTGTGTGTGGCAAGTCCACTTCAATCACAGAAACAATAACTAGGTAATAATGCTCCATTCTGCAGGTAAAAAACCAGCAGTTCCAGTTTGCATCCAAGAGCAAGTCCAAGGCACAGCAGACACAATGACCCAAATCCCAGCCCAGGTGTCATTCCTGGTTTCCAGTACAGCTACCCTTGAAGCCCTCTATTATCCTGCAGCAATGACCTTCAGGCATCCTAGGTGGGAGGAGTGCGGAGAATGTCACCAGCGACTCGGGGCCTGTGATCACCCACCCTCGCCCTGCTTCTCCAGCCCTGGGGTCTCCATGCCCTGACAGGCAGGCTCACTTGCTCAGTGATATGCAATCACGCAACCCCACAGCCTCATCTGAGGTCTTGAGTGAAGGAAAGCCTATTATCTAATGGGCAGTCTATTTGAAAAGTAGATTCCAACTGGAAGAACCAATTCCACACCTCAGGACCAGCTGTGGCTCTTGTCACACAGCCCAACAAAGGGTCCCAAAAGCTGGCTTGTGACTACAGTTGTTCTAACAATACAAAGCAAAGCAAAACCACCGCTTCCAAAAACAAATTTCGTGTGCAAATAAAGTAGATGGCCAGGATAAAGAGTTGTCAGATCTCACCAGTGTGTCAAATGAATGAGGAATTAAAACTGTGGGGGTGTCACTTGTCCCATCAGCAGTCAAGATGAACCCCACTAGAACAATTTAATGTGCTGTGATTTGGGGGGATACAGATAGATGACTCTCCCATGAGATGAATCAGTAAAAGAGGAAATGGTCTCTGAAAATATTTCACATGTTTAAGAGCCTTTACTCTCTGATGTTGTTTTTTCTCTAAGGCATCATCAAAAGGTCTCCCAAGAGCAGGAGGTATTTGTTGGGTTGGTCAGAGTTCTTTCTGCCCATGAAGACTCACTGTAGATTCTTTAGAAAGTCAGAGTATAATATGTAACTCATTAAATCCACTTCAAGGTATCTTCCACACCTTATTCAATTCCCCAATTTTAGATTCTCAAAACTATGGGAGAGGATAATATTACTGGTAAACTCACCTATACATAACAGTAAGCATATATGTATATATCCATATGTTTTAAAAATGTTTTGTGTGTAGTCAAAAATACCTATATCAATCAATGTAAAAACACAATCCAGAGACTCATTTCATTATATGCATGGGCCATGGTAGGAAAGAGGTGTCTGTATGTCTACTATATTACATCATACACATGAAAAAGAAAAATAACCAAGAGTAACAATTAAAATTCAAGAAGAAAGTTGGGGCATATATGAAACAAGATTAGGTGATACGGTATGTAAAGATTCATTATGTCATTTTCTCCACTTCTGTGTTTGAAATTTTCCATAAGAGAATGTTGAAGATTTAACTTTAAAAGACAGGAAATCAGTGAGATTTCCCTGGAGTTATTGAAATGCTTTTCATAATTTGCTATTTATGAGACATTTGGAGGAATCACCAACATGGAAGCTCTTCCTTGATGCTGGCCGTCCTAGACTGCTCTGAACGGAACGGCAAAGCACGATGATGCACCTTTCTGGTGTGGCCTTCGCCCCGGGGGAGCGAAACCAAATGGTGCTATATTCTCCCTAAGATAGAAAATGCATTCACCATTATTCTTACCAAGTTAAAAGCTCATTTTTATTACTTCTCTCAATGAGATCCCCTCCAAACTGTCCTTAGAGAAACTATATGCCAAACCCTATTTTCCATAATTCCAAAATGTCCCTCCACCCACTGCCCAAATGAGCTGGGCATAAGAAATACAAATTTATTGGAGTAGCCAAATTTAAACACAAATAATGAAAGAGGGATGGGTGTGCACTCTGCATGCCAAATAAAAATGCTACTTGTTTCCTTCTCCATTCAAACATACAGGGTGAGTTAACGAGTTCCAACGTGTAAAGGGTAAAACAAAGAAATGAGAGGATGGTCCAAATTATTATTCCAGTTCCTATCCAAGACCCGCTTTCTTGAGAATTGTGAGCAATATGAGCACAGGGTGTTGGTTGGTGGTGGCTGCTCTCTGATGCATCTGGCTTCCCCTGGATCCCAGTTGTGAAAGAGCCATCCTGGATAACAAGTTAGTCCCAGGATAGCAGGCCCCTCCAGAAGCAAGAAGTATTGGCCCTGAGGTAAATATGCTGGGTCCCAAGAGACGGCAACCCCTTTGGGTCAGCGTCTGTTACCCAGACACATCTGAATCTAGCCTCCAAACCTAAAGCCATCCGTCTATCATGGGTAACACCACACACTTTCTTGGATCCACATAGTCTGACCCTTCCTACCCCCCAAAAAATCCTGTGAGTGTATAACATCAACATGTTTTCCTCAGCTAACAAGCTTCTCTATTCACCAGCAGCCAAAAATTTTAAGTGGTTCTTAAACAAAGACAGCCAAACGAAGAATAATGATGTCAAACCCAAGTCATAGTTCCGTGGTGTGAACACAAAATCTACAGGACCCAAGTTCAAGATGATTTACAGACAGCTTGATCGGACTCAGATGTACAGTGGTGTCTTACTGGAGACAAGCCAGTGGCTGGCTATCAATCCAAATACCCTACAACAAGTGATGTCATTAGTCAGAATCAATACATTATGGAGACAATTTTCTCTTTTGCCTCTTGGCCCAGGGAACTTTCTGAGTTGACTTTCATCACCAGATTGCAAGCGCTTGTATTACAAAGTGCCTGACAGGAGTCGCAACCGGGACTCCCTCACATGGCTCTTCTGGAGGAGCAGGGGGAACGTTTAAGGAATAAATTGAATTAGACATGGGAGAATCAGTATAATAAGTCCAAGGCCTTTGTTGGCATGTTGATTTTGAACTTGTCCAGCCCATTCCTTTGTCTCTATCCCTTTTAAGGTCTTGACTTTCAACTCTCAGGCATAAGAACAACAGGGAAGGAACACCGATCACCTTGGCTTGGCCAAGACTCAGAGAAAATAACACTCTGGGAAGGTCAAGTCTTCCAGCCTCTGGCCTCTCTGCCCTCATTTTCTCCTTCCCAGCACAAGCTAGGCCCTGTCTACCCATGAGACCTTCATGTCCCTGCTCTCTTCTCTGAACCCTAAGAGATGGCCAGGTGTGGTCATTTAATATGAGCGTGGTTCTCCAAGACCCTTAGCAAGAGACAGTATGTGGACAGCACTTTTCCATCATTAACATTTTCAAGGATAGTCTGCATCATGGCCTCGGTGTCCTTTTAGGATCTTCCAAAGCTTTCTAAGGAGTGTGATGGAGAATAGGAATAAAAACATAGGAAAAAATTTTTAAATGAGACACATTTTCTTTGCCTTCAAGCTCTTTGTAGAGAGAAATTCTCTATTCAGTCCCATGTGTGACTCTAACACAGGGTATTTTTCCAGCTCACTGGTATTTCATAAACACCATTTGTTGTCATGTGGTTAAATTAAAGCTGAGGATATCAAACATCAAACAGTATGTTAATGTCAAGTATGCTTGAATAAATAGTAAAAGTTCAACTGACTGGAATATGTGGATTGCTAGCTAATTAAGCAAGAAGCAGGTGTGAAAAAAATCTAATTTAGGCAATTTTTTATAATTAATAATGTTTACTTGTAGTACCCTTCTAATGGGGCTCTAGTTTAGCCTCTTGTGAATTGCTAGGAGTTTATTCCAGTATTTTAAAATTGTAATTAAGTGGAGAATTTTATGAGATATCAGGTTTCCTTACTGATGATGAAGCCCTATGTTGTATATAGAAGGTTCCTGACAGTACTCTGTATCAGTAGGATCAATTAGCAACTCACCCCTAGCAATTAAAACACACTCGGGCATACACACACACCCAGAAGTTCTCCCGTAAGCCCCAGCACCAGCAGAGGTGGAAGTGAGTTTGCATGAACCAGCTTGAATGAGACCAGCGTCTTCGAACCAGTCACTGACACAGATGATGGGGGCTTTGGTGGGTGTCTGCAAAGTGTGGTGACAGAGAGCATTTTGTTACAATTAGGAGCTAAAAATTAAGATCATATCTAAACTGTCCTGGCAAGTTACATACCCCCAATCAATTAATCCAAGTATACACTTAAGGTTGGTTTTCTTTCCAAGGAGCCAAATGCAAGGAAAGAAGGGGAAAATATCCACAGATGTGAAAACAGACCTGGAATATTTCATGGACGTGACATATCTCCTGCATTTAATTAAAAGAAGAATGTATGAGAACAATGTATCCTTCTCAATCCGGGTCGAGGGAACAAAACAGGACTGGATTAGATAGGACAACTGTAATCCCTAGAGACAGCCCCATGTTTAATGGGAGCGCCACATGTTTGACATGCAGGGAAGTAAGTGGGTGTCCTGGACCCCATCCACCATTCATCGTGATACCACAGCCCTGTTCATTCCCAGGGAAGAGACTTAAAACCATGAAACCATATGTAGAATATTAAAAATCATTTAACATTAAAATGCACGTTATGAAAGCATGCACTTCGGGCAAGGCTGCAGGCCAAGAGTACTCTGAGAGGTCCAGCTCCGCAGATAGTGTGTGTGAAGGTAAACGGAGCTGCACACACACACGGACTCTCGGAGGAACTTGGTCCTCCTCTCCGCAGCCCTGTGTTTTGTCACTCTGTTGTCCTCACTGATTTCTGTAGTGGGGTCAGTATCAATAATTGATGGGGCGATGATACCTAGAGCATCAGTACATTAACATATAATTACAGATGAGAAACACCAGTTCCTCTCCCACCGCCCATCATTTGGTATTAAATCACAAATGTATGTATGGCAGATATTAAATTGTTTCTCAGAGTCAATAACTTGACTATATTTTCATGGGCTTTTCATTGCCACTGAATTAATCACAGCCCTACCCCTAACCACATGGAATTTTATTTCCCATAAGAGCAATGTTTACTTTGGTTTACTTTGTTGGAACTCGAAGTACTTATTCAGTCTATAAAGATTTAGTGTAACATATTTTGTCAAGCAACATTAAAAGCACTCACTGACAGATCTTGTCTTATATTGCTTTGCTCATATGCAGATCCTGTGTGCTTTTGATCTCGTCTTGTTCACCAACAAGGGCAAGGCTAAGGCCAGCTCCAGTGAGCCTGCAAAGGCTAATGCCTTTGGAGATGGAGAGACCTATTCATTTTCAGTTGCCAAAAATAATATATGACGTGAGAGGCAAATGCCGTGAACCTGAGCGTACACCTAGGGAGAAATCCTATTTGTCAACTTTTAGCAGGAGATGACAGACACCAGAGATGGCACCAAGTCGAACTGCCACTAGTTTGATTAGTACCATCCCAGCTAAAAACACAAGGGCAGACAACTGTGCTAAGGGCCACCAGAGGACGTTAGAGTCCCTGCTGAAGGTGACCCACCTTTCTCCATCCCACCCGAACACTCACAGTAGGACCCTAAAGTTGCCTCTTCTGCCAGTATCTTTGTGCCCCCAGTGGGGAGGGTGGGAGGACATTAGCTAGAATAGCGAACATCAGATCTGATGGAGCAGAGCAGACAGAACCCCAGAGGGTCTGCGCCTGACCGAGGGCAGCATGGCAGTGACTCCTCCTGATGCGGCCCTGCCAAGTGCTTCCTGCCCTCAGTTGTAGGGACTGTAGTTGGCCAGTGCACTCTGTGGACATGGCATGACTCATTCAAGAATGACCAAGTGTGGAACAGGCGTGTCAACTCCCTAAATGACCAGTTCAGGAGAAGACTGGAACAGTGCAAGGTGGGAGAAGCCAATGGGAAAATAAGGGTGAGGAACTTCCAGCAATGCAGACAAGGGCACAAATTCCACCCCTCCAGGTCAGGGTGGCTTTTATCTGAAGGGAAAGATAGATTTTGCTCAAAGCCTGTGGCCTTGGGGACAGCAATATCTTTCCAACCATGGAGGGAGCTACATTGGTTCTAGGGATTTCAATTGATAGAACCAGGGTATTTGATGGAAGCCACTCAAAAGTGACCCTAGCCCTAAGCAGATGGACAAAGGACAGTGTGGCCATGTGGTATAGGGCATGCTGTCCCTCCACACTCTTCCCACCCCAGCCCAAACCTGTCCTCAGAGGAAATCACTTCCTTGACCCTGCCCTCACTAGCACATCCACCAAGTGATGGAACATCAGTCCAGGCAGCAAGAAAGGGACAGTGGTTGCACGGAGATAACTGACGTGAGAGTTTGCTGCAAACAATGGGGAGCTGTAGGGCGCACTACATGAGGGATGAGATGGGGGTTCTGAACCATCCTAATGAACAAGTATGCGTTCTGTCTCAGTATCCCGATGACACGTCGTCCTGGCCCAGCTCCTCCCTGCATTCCTGGAAAGACTGAGCTGACTGCTCTCCTTCCTGCTGTTTCAATCTTCCTACCACTTGGGCGATGAGAAAGTCAGCAAAGCCAGGGCAGCCCAGACAGTCTGCACGCACAGTGTACAAGAAGACAAGGAGGGCTTGTGCAGAACAAGACAGCACAGCTACAATGAGCCTCGGGGCCCTGCTATAGCAGGGCTGGCCAGAGATCTCTTTCTGCGGTCTGTCACCAGATGTTAGCCCTGAATATACATAATTTCTTGAGTCAATATCAACAATGGATGGGAGAGTGATGATTGACAAGCTGCCGTGGCGATAGCCACAACAGATAGGGGGGACCAGTCAATGTGTTTGTCTTCAGTGATGATGCAAGAAAATTAAGATGAGTCTATATATTTGGGAAATTAAATGTCCAACTGGTGGTGCACACAGCATATTGCTGGGCGGGAGCTGACACTGGGTAGAAGTTAGAAAAAGAAAGATGTAGATGTTTATTAAATCATTGCTGAGGACAGAAGCTAGAGGGCAGAGCTTGGGAATCTGTTGTTTTGTCTTGAAAGTAAAAAATATAAATAGTGCTCTTTCTTGAGCAGAGATCTGGGGTGTATGTGGATGGATTGCTGGGAGTGAGCAGTGCATTTAATAGCTAGGACCCTGACCTGCTTCCCACAAGAGGCAGCAAAGAGTTCAGCCTGCAGCTCCAGAGTCAAACCGCCTGGGTTCAAGTCCAGCTCCCTCGGTTACTAATGTGGGCAAATGTCTCAATCTCTCTTAAGTCGTTATATGCTCACATGTAAAACATGGGCAATATGACAACCTGCCATGGAAGACTGTTACTGGGAATATTAAACCAGGCAGGCAGGTAAAGTACCAGTCACAGTGTCTGGCACACACAGTGGGCACTCAGAGTATGCGGCTTAAAGAATCAGGACAAGGGCTTTTTTAAAAAAAGGTATACAGGCTGCAGGTGGTGCTTTCTCTGCACACTGGTAGACTGTTTAGTGAAAGATGGGACACTTGAGAACTCCTTAAGAATCTCAGTGAATCACATGATCAAAAGTCTCCTCCCAACCGTGGTCATTGGTATCTGGGTTCTCCCTGGGTCAGAGACTCCTTGGAAGACACCCCAACGTCAGACCTTGGAGAATGAGAAATTGCCTGAGAAGACTCAGGTTCGAGTCTGATGAACAGCAAAATTCGCCACTGAACATTGGCAGCTTCCTCTCTGTCCCGTATGTGAGTGGCCTCTCTAAGCGGGCTCTGTCTCTGGTGGGCAGTCAGGCAGCCAGCAACAGGAGCACGAGTTGGTCAAGTGGGATGGATGCAGAGGAGGCTCTGAAATCAGTCATCTGTTTCAGCAAATGGGGGACAATAGAGACTCTTGTCTCTGGTGCTATCGCTGAGCTTCTGAGGCCGGGAAATGCAGTATCAGCGTGTGTGGCACCCCTCTCCTGGGAAGATCTTTTCTCAACTGAGACTGGAGAAAGGCAAAGGAAAGTTTAAAGAACGTGTGCTTACACAGAGCACATCTCGGGACGTGGTAAATTTATGTTGCTGTCGTGTTACTTGGAAGCTTTCATACCCTTGAGTCTCATCTGAGACAGGGCAGTTAAAAGTTCTGCTCTGGAAGCCTGATGGGCCTGGGTTGCTGAGTAACAATGGGCAGGAACGTGACCGCTCCTGGAACTGGTTTCCCCGTCTATAAAATGTGGATGACGACATTCCCTGGGTCTGAGGAGTTGTGGTAAAAATTCAATGAGGTGATGTGTGAAACTGGCTGAGTACGGGGCCTAATACATAGTAAATGCTCGACAAATGTGAGTCATTACTGTTCATCCTCACCACAGAACTTTGAAACAGGTGTTATTATCTTTCCCACTGTCAAGAAAGAAGTAGCCACACAGAGGTGAGCGACTTGGTTAAGGTGCCAGTCATCCACGGCACTCCCTTTTCCGGGCCTTTCCCTTCTGGTCTGCTTTCAAAGTGGAGGAGTCCTTCAGACCTTCAGGCACACCAGGCCAAAGGCCCTGGTGTCCAGGCAAACCCAGAAGCCGCCTCCAGGTCGGTTCCCATCCTATGGGGAACTGAAGTGCAAGTGAAACTCCGTGCCTTGCTCTCCCACTCACCCACCAGGAGCCTCCGTCTGCTGCGCCTTCTGGGACTGTGTGTCGGTCTCAGCGCCTGGCGCTGAAGCAGGTGCGGGCATATTTTAAGCTCCAGCAAATAACTTTAATTGAGCTCTCCTTAGACATATGAACCCACAGAGTGATTTTTTTTCTTGCTTCTAATAAAAAAAAGACCCACAACAAACCAGATGGGTCTCAGTCCCTCCCAATACCCTCTCCCCACTCTTTAGGCTCCCCTAATAAATCTTTTAACTATAAAGAAATGACCTTTCCTGAAGTGGGTATTTTATTTGGTTACCTGTGTGGATCCTAGCTGCCTATATGGGCTGGACTGAGGGTCAGAAGGCTGCAGGCTGCAGGACTGAGGCCTGCCAGTTCAGGCCAGCTTGGCACTTGTCCTGTTGTTCATCCAAGGCCTTCCCACTGCCAATGGCTCCCCTCACTCCTGGCTCACTGACCACCACTGCTGCTCCCCCGTCTCTCCTCAGATTCAAAAACTTCACCTTCCCTCGCACTTACCTAAACTAAAATCTCCACCTTGGTGGGGACCTTCCAAATCTGCTGGCTAACGCAGAAGGATCTGGATGAAACTGCCCCCACCGGAAGCCAGCTTCACTCCTGGGCAATGTGTCCAGAGTGATGAAAAAGGAAGCCTGGTACCCACTGTCACCAGAACGAGGTGGTGCTGGGCCTGGAGCTCTGTCCCACCTTGCACACACCCAGGTTCTCTTTCTGTGTCCCATACAGATGGGGCAGCAGGAGAAAGAGGACAGTGCAATGCAAATAGATTCCAGATCCCCCTAGAAAAAAAAGGACTTCAAGAATCGCCCAGGGGCAAGAGAGAAGCAACACACTCAGGGCTGTGATTTATGAGCACTGAATTATTGGTAGGAGGGCCCAGAAGGGGTCGTTTACAACAGAAGTTATTACAGGCAAATGTTGGCTGGTATTTTAAATCACTCACTAACATTGATAGGTTAATGCCTGTCACACTTGCTTCGGGGGGGGGGGGGTGGAAAAAACTTTATCTTCAACTGGTTACCTAAGTATAATGATAGATACACCTTTTGGGCTCTTTTCTTTCCTCGAGCAAAGTCTGCTATACTATTTATGGTTTTCTGTGTCACTGGCTGTAGTCTGGATCTGGATTTTAAAAGGTTGATTTGCAAAACAACAAACACAGGGCACCCATCTAATGAGGATGGAAGGAAGGCAATCCCTGCTCACAGAGACCCCTTGGAGGACCCTGGGCTGTCATGTGGAGGCTGGGGTGCCTGGGGCGCCTGGGGCGCCAGGCCAGATGGTGAGGACGTATTGTTCCCTTCTTGCTGATAGTCCTGCTGTGGCAAATAAAGTTAAATCAAAAGGTTAGCGCTCTGCAAGAGGGTGGCAGAGCTGCTGCAGCTGACAAGGACCAAGGATGCTGATCAGGAGACTGCCCCCTCCAAATGCAGTGTGAAGGCCTTGACTGCAAGGACAGACAGCCAGTCAGCCACGGATTTCAGCATCCTTTCCTCCATGGGGCCTGAGGGGGAGCCAAGAAATACACCCCAGACCAGGGTTGGAAAGGGGTACAGTCCCTAGCCATTGGCCTGAAGAACTACCACTGACTTCCCCCAGCAAACAGAGTGCTCCTTTGGGGGTGGTCTGATGGCAGTGGGTAGGGATAGGGGCACTGTGGGAGGGTCCAATGGCCATCCCTGTCATGAGTGGAACAAAACCGTCAACCCTGGGCGGGCAGAGCAGGATTATTTCTAATGGGCACAAAGCACATTCAGAATTCACAGATTATATCATAGAAGGGCAGACGTGCAAAGGATTTGAAAGTCTATTGAAATTACCTCCCACCTCCCAACCCGCACCCCTCTCTGCCCTCAACAATTGACAGCTAGGGGAGAAGTGGTTTGCCCAAGGCCACACCAGGAGAAAGTGGAGCTGGGACCACGGGCCAGCCTGGCAGCACACCACCTGGGCAGCCTCACCAAAAGGGTGCCTGGCAGGGGAGGGGGCACAGTGTGCAGGGGACATGCAGAATCCCAGGAGCCACATGGTGTGTGAGTTTTACACAACTGGGAGATGACATTTTCCATAACAATAAACAGAGACAATAAGCAACAAAATGTAATATTGGCATTGTTTTTTAGGTCACCTTTTTCATAAGTCAAGTTTGAACTTGCCTTGCATTTCTAAAGCTGCTACAGCCTCCCCCAACTTCAAGGTGGGAGCTTCCAGTTTCCTCCCCCCCACTGGGCTCTCAGGGAGGCAGGTCCTGATGCTCCTTTTCTGTAGTGTTTCCAAAGCACACCATTTACCCACGAGGCTGTTTCCAGGTCATGGAGCACAATTAGTGTCTGCAAGGCATTCGTTATTTACCTGCGAGACCCAGGCCATCCTTCCTTGCCAACTGGTCTCCCAGGTAAACACGAACCTAGGCAGGCTCAAAAAATAAAAGGGAAACATTAATACATGTATTTTAGGGGTTTTTAAAAGCTGATTGCAACCTTTTTAATTAACTACCTTTCTTTCCCCTGCCTCACTGTGGCCGCCTACACAGAATATTATTGATGCAATTGAAGTGCCTTTGACGCTTTTCTAGTCCAGACCACAGCTACGGGCAGAATGTTGTCTTCCGCCTCGTTGGACTGGCTGAGGGCACAGCCGCCACTGCTCTGGAAGCAATATTGTGACTTCCCTTTGAGAATTTGCTCAGGATGAGGTGGCATTTCCAAAGCTATGTAAAATCGTCGATGAAACAAGTTCAACTTTTTTAAAAAAGTGAGCTATATTTCCATTCAAGCAGATTTTTAGAAAACGCTGTCAAATCATTGCATTTCCATCCTCCAGCCTGTCTGCTTGGTTAGACTGTTTTACCCCTCGGAGCTAGTCAGAGCTGTTCACTTCCACGGACAGGGCTTCTGTCCAAAGAACGTGAGGCCGAGTGCCACACTGTCCATGAGCATTCTGAATGGAAGCTACTGGAGAGATTTTACATCCTTGCTAAAGATCAGACCTTCAGAGATGGGTGGAGGAGGCAGGGGAGATCATGTTGTCAAACTCTGATGTTACAGAGGAGCTTCCTGAGCCCCCAGGGGAGCAGGCACAGGTCCCAGGTGGAGTAGACGGGACCCAGGCCAGGGCCAGGTCTCCCCCAGTCCTTACCTCATGCTCCAGCCAGCACCTCCCACTGACTCCCAATTACCCCACTTATGATCTGAGCAACCACTGACTTCCTTCTGCAGGCCTGACCGTCACAGTGAACAAGAGCAAATACGAGATCTGGTCAGAGTCCAGGTCCCCTCTCCACTTGCTATAAGCTGAGGCTGCTGCTGGAGCAGCAGCCTTGATATCCACATGAGCACCTCCCCCACCCCCATTAACTGTTTGGGGAAACCTCTGATCTGGGTATTAGCTGATGGCTAGAGCCAGAAGCTCAGTAAAATCTTAATTTGAACTGTTAATGTTATGTGGGTTCTTCAAACAGCTAAGTTGGAATGCTGCTATTCAACTTACTATTTTTAAATACCTATGTTAGTGAACATTTTTAAAACGTCTTCCTGACAATACACAAATATGTGAGCAGTAAACTAAATAGGACTGGAACTGCGAATTATCAGAAGCCCCTGCTCCACCTCCGCCCCCCGCCAAAACACACAGTTTCCAAGAATTGCGTTTTTCTGACATCTCGTGCATTCTGAGTTCCAGCGAGGCTTCCCATTCTCCAACACTCAGCACTTTGAGGGCCACCGGGGTCAAGGCACCAGTATTCCCACAAGGTCCTTGATACTTCAGCCAGAACAATCGCACTACCGGCTGCCCCGCCCCTCTTGTTACTGGCTGACAACAGTTTCCCAAGTAAGTGTTACCATTTTGTCCTTGTTGTTTTCTATCAGAAAGACAAAGCAAAAAGATGAATCAGAGAGACTGTGAGGTGACAGCAGAGTTCCAAACTCAGCTCTAAATCTCATCCCTTAAAACACCAGGTGCCCACGTTAGAAACAATACAACGAAACTTTACACCCTAGTCTCAGATGCTTCTGTTAACGCAGGAACCACCATGCTGAACTGAAACCCACATTCTGCTCGCCTCTGTGAGCAGGGACTACAGGGGAAATGAAAAAAACAATGCATGTTTCAGATTTTACAGCAGTTTACATCATGCAAAACTGAAAGGGCCTTAGAGGTTTCATTCCCGATGAAGTACAGTTGCCACCGAGCCGGCGAGGGCTCAGGAAAGCACGCCACAGACGCGTCATGTCGTGTAGGCAGACTGAAAACAGTGCCGGATATCTTGCCCGGCACTTCTTATGATAAAATTCAAATGTAAATTTCTGCTGGTTAAATAACATGGTGGTGAAATAGACATCCAAGTATTCACAAGTTAAGTGACATGCTTTGCAGTTTATGACTATGTGGTCATATATGTTGCTTCATTAAATGAAATATCTGAAATACACAGTCTGCTTTTTATTCAATTTTCAAGCTCTGATATATATTTTTATATAACCAAGATATATATCTTTGTGTGTTGTATATTTTTATACAAACAAGATTCTAAGATGCTTTCATCTTTTTCTTGCCTAATCCCAAACTACAGGATTTTGTTAAATGAGTAGAGTTTTTTCCTATTTTCAAGAAACGTTTTTTTAAAAGAAGAATTTTCTTTTCATTTCTACAGTAGCTCAAATTTATCCTGAGTTGTAAACACTGGCATCGTGTACACAGTCACTGAGAGGATTAATAGGCAGAAAATCAGCCCAGGATCTGAAAACTCTGCCTAAGCGGACCTGGTGATTTCAGATCCGCACGTGCATGGCTGCCAAAGGAACTTAAAAATTACATCTGAAGGATGAACATCTGGGGTTGAAATTATGCTGCAATGCTAATTTTTATGAACTTCTTTGATAGAATTCAAACCAATGCCAGAAATTTCCAAGAGATTCCTTCCACAGAATGAGGCAGAGTTACCCTACTCAAAGAAGACTGTTTGGTCTTCTTTAAAATAAAATGAGAATAAATTCAAGCACATTAAAACTCTCTTTAGATGAAAATTTAAAACTCAGTCCTGTTGCCTCATGCTTTTTATGAAGACCAATTAAAATGTCTTCGCTGCTTTTAAAGGATGTGGTTAAAATGATTAAATTATTATTGAATCTAGTTCTCAAAAACCACTTGCAGCTTTTTTCCATGTTCTTCCACATGTTATAATGGAGATTCCCTAAAATTGTGCCAACTTGGCAACAGGTCCGATAGATGGTTATTACGCAGCACTCGACTGTTAAAGCTTTCTAAGTTCCACAAGATTTTGCAGCCCCTGCAGAATGTAAGTGGCCATTCGCCATCTTTCGAATCACTCATAACATTCTGGGCAAAATCATAGGAAAATGACACAGAGTTAGCATTAGCTGCCAAGAAACAATATATTTCAACCGAAGACCAATAATATTTGGAAATGATTTCCTGTGTTTCTTCTCTACTTATTTGTTAATCTGATATAGTTTCCAGGGGTTGGAATGCTCAGTTCTTTTGTTTGCTAAAAAGAGATTAGAAGCTTCCTGACCAAAAAAAAAAAAAAACAAAAAACCAACTGACTTTCTGTAGCCTGAGTCTCACTTAATGCTGAAGGTCTTTTAAACCTTCTAAGCAAACATAAGTGTGCATACATTAGTGGGGCTTTGAAAAAAAGAAAAGGAAAGGAAAAAAAAAGATTGGCCCTTTCTCTGTAAATATGGACGCTTAAGCCTCTAAATGATTCGCCAAACTGAATCGGATAAGAAAGGGTTTAAACTTTGCCACTTCGGGGTTAATGTGAAAGGCTTGTCAACATCAGATTGTTTAGACATTAAAAGGAGCGCGCTGTGTGCCTCCTTTAAACTCCTCGCTCACTCGAGTTGCAGCTCCCAGTGAATTTACCCAGCTGTAAGTGATTCCAGATGCGCCACAGTGACAAGCTTCAGTCTCAGGGTACTTATTCATTTCACATTAAAATCTCGTGTTCCCAGGTCTGAGCTGTTATCTGACTGAGATCTGATTAGGGAACAGAGCAAAGAGGCATTTCCAAACCCGGAGCCTGCCCTCAGTCCCCGCACGAATCTCTGAGCACCGGGCACCTCTCTGTGAGGGAGAGGTGCCCAGATGTGCGCCGAGGAAGACCTGGGCTCAGATCTGTCATTTTCTTTCACCTCGAACGGTCCTGGCACTTCCACCAGGCTATCTGCGTTAATCCTGGACGGAGCTGTAGACATCTCAGCCCAGCTAATTCCTCAATCAAATCGAACGCGAGCTTTCTCCCCCCAGTGGAAAGAGGAAGGGCCTGTGAGTGAGTTTGCTCAGTGCCTGCATCACGCTGCTTGCAGAGGGGCTCTCGGTCAATGCATTAGGTGCAGTGATTGACCAGCCGGCTCCACCAGCCCTCAGTTCCCTCTGTCACCCCAGCTATGCTCGGACCTCGGCACAAGAAGGGACGAAGAGGGCAAGGGGAGGAGAAGGAAACAGAAAGGAGGGCAGCAGCCCGGGGAAAGCAGCTCCTGCCATCGGGCGAGCTGGGCCTTTGTCCCTGTGCGCGGGCAGTGACTGTCCTTCCTCCTTCCACCATGAACAGGGCAGTCCTCCTGAGACAGGTTTGCGTCTTTGCCCCAAGTGTCGAAGCACAAATGCTATTGGCTGACAGCTTCCTCCATGACACATGTCACAGACGTATTTTGGGACCAAAGAAATATAAGGTGAGTTGGGCACTGTGGACAAAGACTAACGAAAACGGAGTACCTGTGGGGAGACGGCTAACCTTCAGGTGCCCACAGAAGGAACAAAATTTGGAACTGTTATTATTGCATTTTTTTTTATCTCCTAGCTGGGTTTTCAGTTTGGTTGGGGCCATCTGGCTTTGTGTTGTCCTGTTTGGCCCTACCCTGTGTCACTTTGAAGAGGTAGAAAGAGAGTGCCACGAACCCCCAGCTGACCGCCTGTGGTCACAGGCTGCTGGGCAGCCCAGAGCCCATCAGATGCTCCTGTCATTGGACTCTCGTCACACTGGAAGCCCTGGAAAGCATGCACTGAATACTGTAACCTCCTCCCCACGCACTCAGTACCCCCAGGAGGAACAAAAGAGGATCACTCAAACCCCAGGTTCAGAATGGAGGGCATTCAAATGTTGGGGAAGCCCCACACTACACTGGGGGCTCCACAGGGAAGGGGAGCGGCAGCATTTGGTGTGGTGGTGGGCAGCTTTCCC
Organism: Tonatia bakeri; assembly: GCA_004024845.1. Lineage (NCBI taxonomy): Eukaryota > Metazoa > Chordata > Mammalia > Chiroptera > Phyllostomidae > Tonatia > Tonatia bakeri. Next base: position 29,432 of record PVIA01010647.1, read on the forward strand.
TTCATCACTGCCGAATGCCTGTCTTTCTCCCCAGCCAATCACAGTGCTGTTTCCCATCAAGATGGCTGTTAGCAGTGGGTCTCCACGCTGCTGCGAATAAATCAAGAATGCTATTGGCAGCTGCCGTGGAGACTGGCCTGGGTAGCCTCCCTGGTCATTCCACGAGAGTGGTGGGGGCATCGCAGTGGTGGTCCAAGCTCTGCCGTATCCTGCGGCTAAAGAAAAGCAGGCAGCAGCCCCCCTGAGGCCCACACGGGCAGAGGAAACAGTGCATTGCAGGTTCAGAACCGGAGGACACCTATGAACTTGAACTCCCCCATGGAATGTGCTTTGCCCAAGGAAGCATAATCAAGGCCCCTTTTTCCAGCACACGTACTGGCATCAAATCCTGTGATTACAGTTCATTAGAAGCAACACAAAAGGGCAATTCAGTGCCCAGTGGACACAATTCACGTAGTAACGAACCCTTTTAAAACATGATGCCACAGACGCACGTTGGACACTGAGGGCAAACAGCAGTCTGGCGTTAGGGGGATGTTTTTGCCTCTACAACTTGCAGGGGTTCCCAACCTATGAGCAGGCCACCCCAGCCCTGCAGCACCTGTGATCTTCCTATGACACGGAGGGTTCTCTGAAGATCAGCACCTGCCTTTGTGTGGGTGAACACACACCCACACCAAGGAGCCACACAGAACGCAACGCCATGGGGAGTATCACAAATCTCTCTGCTTCCTCTGTCACACACACGGCCCACAAAACCACTGTAAGCAACTTGCTGTGTGTCCCACAGATGCAAAAAGCATTTCCTCCATGACAGTGTTTGGGGGGAAAACAAGAGTAAATGGCTTGGGAAGGCTGCCAGGGGCACTGGAGGCCAGGTGGGCCATGTCCTCGGAGGGAACTGCGTGCTGGGTTAAGTAGCAGTCCCACCCCAGACAGGCCCCGTGTGCCAGCTGCAGACCTGAGCCTGGCCCCCCAGCCCTCGAGCCACACCATGTCATGCCACACAGCATGTGGATCAGGAGGCGGCTGTGGCGTGCCGCGTAATGTTTTTAAAAGCCCATTTCCCTGTTCAAGGGGGAAGCAGGTGGGAAGCAGAACCCCTGAAGGGCAGATACTTTGAAAGGCCCCACAGGCGATCCTCCAATAAAAGAGCGAGGGGAGCTGGCATATATCCCAAACTTTCGAATTGACCTTCTCTCTTGATCTGGGACTTAATGCCTCCAAACCAAACTAATTCCAAAAGTCGCCTTCTCAACTTCTCCGTGCAATTTTTTTTCAAACAAATGAAAGCTCAGGTATAGGCCTTCCTCATGGCCCTTCTGATGTCCTTAGCGGCTCAAATTAAATCTGAATGGTTCGTCTCTTTTTATTATATGATGGGCCATATGTCACCAAAATAAAACCCCAGCTGAAACCCCAGTACAGATAAAGGGTATGAAAGGCTGTTCCAGCCACAAAATAGAAACCCTGTTTAAATCTTATTAAACAATAACACCCACCCAACCATCCCCTGCATACCCCCCTGGAAAAAAATTCAGGAAGGAAATTGTGGTTAAATCATCTCATAGTTTGGCAAAAACTTCTACTTCTGAAAAATGAAAAGAAAAAAAAAAACCTTCGTTATGTGCTGGACTCACACTAGCTAATAAAAAGCAGGACTGTGTTGCTTTGCACTGTGGCTGTCAGATTCTCAGCAATGAAATACAGACCCGACTCTCCCGCTCCCCTGAGTCCTACCCCCTCGGACCACCAAAAATGGAACAGCAGGGGCGGGGCATCGAGTATCCTCTCCCACTCCGGAGTCAATCTCCTTTGTTGCTTTGTTTTAGTTTTAATTTTCGGTGTTTCGCCTGCATGTCTCTCTTCCTGAATAAAGTTCTCCCTGTTCTGACAACCACAGTGTGATGGGTACGCGGGGGGTGTCTGGGGCTTTAGAGAGCTGTGATCCAGCTTCCTCCAAAAGGTACTTCACACTCGCACCCAGAGAAGTCCGGGCATTGCCACAACGGCATGTGTGTCTTCAAATTAAGAAAGAAAGAGAGAGAGAGAGATCAAAAAGAAAAAAACATTTCCATTTCACAAGGTCCCCTAGTGGCCTCAAATGTTCCTCCTCTACCATCAAAAATTCATAAAGGGGATCAGCATTCTTTACCAAATGGATCCCAGTGGCACCATAGACCCTGGTGGGGAGAGAGGCAATAAATATCAAATTATACACCTCATGGGAAGAAAGGACTGAGGACTAGGCTTCCAGCCCTCCACTCGTCCCTAGGGAAGCTGAGTCCAGACTCAAGGTCCAGCACAGAAAGGAAATGGGTCAAGTGTGTCAATTTCTAGACTGATGACCTTTGACTTGCTTAATGACACTGGGAGGCCACTACACACACACACACACACACACACACACACAGATGCCAAATGCCTGGGAGGAAAGATACGGGGGGAGAGGCACTGTTTGGGGGCCACAAGAAAACCGCAACTGCAGCCCTGTTGGGGGGGGGCAACCCAGGAAACCCGTGTTCACTGCAGTTTGTCCTTGGTTAGACCTGACCCACTGAGTGGTGAGAAGCCCATGAGTGGAGAACTTCAATTACCACCTAGTTTTGATTCCCAGCCCCAGGAACAGCTCATCTTCTGCCTGAAACTCCAAGTCTCTTGCTAGTTGCATCTCCAGACTTTGCCCATGCAGAGCCTGCCCTCTCCCTACTGTGCCCCCAAAGCCTTCCTCCTCACCCCTGCCAATGACCCTGCTCCCATGCCCGCCTCTGGTCTCCATGTTTCCCCCACTTCCCCATCCCTCTGCCTGCAGAGCTGTGCCACCTCTCTCCTTCTAACTCCCAGCCCTGAGCTCTCTGCCCCGGCCCCCACCACACCCTGTGTCACTGATGCTGCGTCCAAATGGCATCATCTATGTCCACCACCACCAAGCAAAAGGAGGAGTCTGGGGTCCAAAACAAATTTCATGGGGCAATGAAAGCAGGGGAAAGCACAAACAGATATGTTCAGATAGCATGCCTCTGCATGTTCTGAGTTTAAAAATCTGGGTGGTTATTCATTCAATAAGCAGGATATGAAGTAGGTACTCAGCACTCCTTTCCTTACATTGGAGGATCTAGATTTAATTTTTCAAGATAATCTCACAGCTCAATGCAGAGCGGAGTGTCACAAACTGGTTAATAAAAAAGAATACAATTTCCTATGGGCCAGAACACTGTCAGGCAGCAGAACAGACCTCATGGGCTGCGCTGCCCTTGCCCCAGAGGGAGTCCTCAGCAGCTCCCGCTCCTCATGTTGTGTATGAAGGTGACCCAGATAGAGTCGGGATTTGGACTGGCATTTTTAGCTCCCACTCTATGACACCCAGGCAGAAGTTCTCTTATATGTATCTTCAAAGACACTTGAAGTTCTTCCTACTCCATCCTTCTGAATTCTCCTGCCAATTCCATGAGGGAGTCCTTCAGACCCTGCTCAGTGAGTGGTAAGTGGCGAGAAAACTGCCCAGAGCACCCACACTGAACTGTCCCTTCTCCCTGTTCCCCGAGGAGCTCCAGCAGGGTGGGATCCAACCTCCACTGGTGGCAGCTCAGCTCTGCAGGGACAGCTTTCCACCCCACCTCTGGAGGGCTTCCCCCTCCTCCTTGCCCCTTCCTCTGTGCCTCTGACCCTCCACCAAAAAGTGGGAGTGGGAAATGAAAGGTGACACCCTGCTCAGTGCAGGGAGGGGGGTAGAGTTTCAGTGCGGGCTCCACGGGGGCAGAGCCTGGAACTACCATCTAAAAGGAGGCGGGGATTGTGTGGGGACTTCATTGATCTGTGTTCACACTGCCCTCCTAGACCATAAGGGGCTGCCGGGGTAGGGGTGGGGGTGGGGGTCCTAACCTTTAGAGAGTGGTAACACACTAGCGAGGTGAGATTTTAGCACCACCTTCCCTCCCCACCCCTCCACTGCCACAGAGGGGAGAAGTATGCTATTCTTTTACTAAGTTGAGATTGGTTTAAATTATTTCAGTTTTCAGAACATGGAATCAGTCATGAAACTGAACAGAAACACACAAGGGTCACATAGGCACCAAACTCTTTGCATTTATATCGTGTTATAATACATATAATGCTGTATGCAAATGTATAATTATATTTTCCATATTATTAATATGTTGCATTTATATACTTCTAAGGTTTATATTTACAGATAAGATAGGTATAATAGTCTCGATTCCTGGGGGGTGGGGGGGAAATGAGGGAGAAATAGGTTCAAAGCAGTTCAACAGTGCTCTGTAGTCTCCTAGCTGACACGGGGCGGGGCAGGACAGGGACCCACATCTTCCCCTTCTTCATATGCAGGAATAAGTACACAACTCACTCGTAGAAGTACAGAAATTAGAACTTCCGTGTAGAAAAATAACATTGAAATAGTTCAGTCATGTCACATTCATTCACTGAAGGGAACAGTATTTACTCATTGATAAAAGGATGAAGGGTATATATAAGAGCATAGGATCTGCTTATTGCTCAGTGTGGAAGTTAACATAACAGAATATAAAATCACGGGCACTCTAACACACATGAAAGTACACCTATTTAAAAAAAGACTGAAGGGAGTACACTAACGTGAAAATCATTGGTTATAGTTGAGAGTTACAGGGATTTTTTTCCTTCTGTTTTCCAGACGTCTATTTTGTTGTGTTATTTCATGTTATAATGGAAAAGAAAACTTGAACACAAGTCTCTTGATCTCAGCTCAGTGCTGCTTCCAAATGGAAGGTGGCTTTTGCTTTCCCATCTTCTTCCCTAGCCACCCACAGGTACTCAGCGGGGGTGGGGCCCAGGAAGCCGGGAGGGGAGGAGAAGCCAGGCCCCCAAGTCGCAGTCTCTGGCGTTCTGCCCCAGCCCCAGCCCCAGCTTCCTGAGCATTGAGCCTGGCTCTTGTGCGCAGCCCCCGCACATCAGGGGCCTGCCTCTCAGTTTATGAATTATGAAAGCTCACTGGGTGTGCCTGCTGGTGCATATGGATCAGCTGAGACCCAAGGGCTGGAGACATAACAAAGGATTCCCTGCCTGGCCCCACCCCCCCAGTATCAATGTCAATTTAAAAATCAAAAACTGCTTTATGAACTTTATCCTTTTGTGGGTGGGTCAGTGGGGCATTGTTTAAAAGATACCCCAAGGAAACTGATCAATGATTGCTTAAAAAAACGCAACTAAGCATTTCTTCAATGGTGGCTGCATTCCTTCAACGTCCGCCATGCTCCCATGTGCTGGGCTCTCTGCTCCAATAGTGCACAGAGTGGGGGGGCAGAGGCAAGGAGAATGAAGTGTAACCAGAGGTGGGTACCTTTGTGGACTTACGTATGTACTTGGATGTGAACTGTAATCTTAAAAAATTATTTCTGGAATGTAAAATCGAGGAGGAGGGGGGGCCTCCAAATTTATGAAAACTATAAGAACTAGAGCATTTCAAGGAGCAGTGAAAAATACGGCTGTTTCACTGGAACAATCTTGGCTGAGTTTATTTGAGGGTCAGATTCACACACGGTCACATTAACCATATAATTAAAAGCATCTGTAAATAGTCCCCCAAATATAGGTTGACTGACAGGTACAAGAAAACAAGGCAGGGAACCTGGGAAACACCATGAGCTCCATCAAGCCTGCCCACGCCTCGGAAACCCCCCATTTCCAGACAATGAAAGCTGCCTGACGTTTCTTGATGTCTGCATTTTGGGAACAGCCCAGGGTTCTTTCTTCAGGTAGAAGCCTTTAGAGTTTTAGAGAGTGACACCTGCAAAGACCAGATCTACAGATACCTGTCCTAGGTGTTCTCAAAGATTCTTCTCCACCCACTCCCTGAAACTGAGAAACTTCTCAAAAAATTCAACTTCTGCCAAACACACACACACACATATCTCTACAATAAGCAAAGGAAGTAAAAGGCATCTTTCTTCTGCCTCCAGATCTCATGGACAATAAACTTCGCTCTTAAGAAGAAAAATCGTGTTATATTTGGAAAGTGATGAAATGGAACTGGGCAAAGTGTGAGCTGCAATCAGGGGGAATGTCACCTAGATGCGGATGGGCCAGTACCACTCAGGCCCCCAATGAGTTCTCCAGGGGCCCCAGGGGCCAGTCCCCCCTTCTCTGCCAACGCCGTACAGGACATGCCCTTTAAACTGGTTGGGAATTCAGCTGCCATCTTCCCTGAAATACCCAGTGGCTGCATATAAAATATATGGTGCCACAGCAGATCTCTTTTCACATGATTCCCACATAAAACTGCAGCATACTGCATCAGTAAACCAAGCTGGGAAGCCTCTAGAGAGCAAGGTAGGAGAAATGGTCCAGGGACTGGGGAGGTTTCTAGAGCCCACTTGACCATGATGAGGAAGCCAGACACTCACTGGAGAAGCCAGACTTCTGAACAGAAGAAAATGCTACATTTCTGCCATTCACTAGCTGTGAGACCCTACCTAAGTCACTTAACCTCTCTGGATTTCAGTTTCCTCCTCTGTAAAGGTATATACCACAGTCATTCTCAAGTCCTTGACATTCACTGTGAGGTTATTCTTGGTCCAGCCAGCAGAGGAGAAGTTAAGGAAGATAGGAAGCAATGGGAATCTTCTTATTTAAAAAATGAGGAAAATGGAGACAGACTCATGGATGGAGAGCAGGATGGCAGCCAATGGGGGAGGGGAGAGGAGGGGATGGAGTGATTGAGCAAAAAGAAAAAAGGACTTGTGGACATGGACAACAGTGTGGAGGGGAGCGGAGAATGGAAAAATACAACAGAGATTAAATTTTAAAAATTAAAAACAAAACAATGAGGTGAGGTGCCAGAAAAGTTTCTTGAGCTCCATGGTGGCATTACATGGACCTACTATGTGCGTCCATTTGTGCACCTACTTGTTGAGGAACTACTATGTGGTGGGCACATAGGCAGGACTGCCAAACACCATGGCTTCTGCCCTCCTGAAGCTCCCAGCTCTGCATGGCTGCTGTCTCTGGGTCTATCAGGCACCCTCTCAGATGCCTGCTCACAGCAGGCTGGGGCCCCTCCTCTGCACCCGCCCACAGCCGCCCCTGCAGTGCCCTCCACCAATTTACCTTACCTGTCCACCTCCCAGCTCCTCCGTGAAGCCTGCCTCTGCTGTTCACACAGCTGACCCTGACTTCTCTCGTCTCTGAACTGTAAGACTTACCGGAGCACAGGTGAAGATGAAATCTGGTCGCTTGTGAATTGCTGCCAAGTGCCCCAAATCATGACCCTAACTAGATTAGAAGCTCCCCAAAGATAGGGACAGTGCCCCCATTTGAATGGGGGCACTGTGAATTGCTGCCAGGTCCCCAGGGCACAGACTTCACAGTTTCTCAATGTACATACCTTGACTGATGCTCAACTGGGTAAAAATCTCAGTTAACAGGGTTCTCTTCTGGTTGTATGAGAGTTAATTTTTAAAACTTTTTTTCTTTTGTTAGTAAAAACACATTTATTTATTTACTTATTTAATCTCCCAACATCCCTCCCCTCTGTCAACCATCAGCTTGTTCTCTTTATCTATAGATCTATTTCACTTCTGTTTTGTTTATTCACTTGTTTTTCTTTTAGATTCCGCATATTGGTAAAACCATATGATATTTGTCTTTCTCTGTCTGACATATTTCACTAAATATAATACCCTTTAGGTCCATCTATGTTGTCAAAATTGGTACGATTCCATTCTTTTTCATGGCTGGGTAATATTCCACCACATATTTGTGCCACATCTTCTTTAACCATTCATATCTTGATAGACACTTAGGTTGCTTCCATATCTCAGCTATTGGAAATAATGCTGCAACAAACATAGGGGTACATGTATCTTTTTGAATTAATGTTTTTGTTTTCTTCAGATATATACTCAGAAGTGGAATTGCTGGGTTGTAGGGCAGCTCTATTTTTTTTTTTTTTTTGAGGAAACTCTATGCGGTTTTCCATAGTGGCTGCAACAATTTATAATCCCACCCAAAGGGCACAAGGCCTCCCTTTTATGAGAGTTAACTTTTATTTCAACCTTTATTTCTTAACCCTCTTAAATCGGACTACTAGTCCACTTTCTTAATGTGGCACATCAATAGAAAGCATTTTTCAATGAAAGTTTTCGGTTTGGGGATGGCACCACACTCCGCGGCCCGTCAGTCTCGCCAGCACTCCCTGCGGACCGTGATTCCTGAGGGCGGACAGTGTTCCCGAGAGGCGCAGCGAGCCTGTGTCAGTGTGAGCCAGTGGGTTTCCAACTTTTTAAAGCAGCGTTACTCTTCAGTTCAATAAAATTACACAGAGAAATCCGGTGTCAGCAAAGGCTCTGCCAAAGCCGAAACGGGGAGCCGCGGCCCGGCCCACCCTCGGCCCCAGCCCAGTGCAGCTCTGCGCCGCGGACGTCTCTGGGCCCTGAAGTTCCGCAGTGTGTGGTGCAGAACCCTGGAATCATTTTTCGAACCCATGATAATTGTCACCTTTCTCATTAAAACAGAAGAGGAGAATGAAACCAAAAAGCTGGGGCGGGAGGGAGGACAGAGAGAGCAATGATGTGGGAGTCTGATTTACTACAAGTTCGTATTAATTACATAATCATCTGAGTTATGTATGATATGTATATGTACCTGTATATACAGGCGTACCTGGTTTTATTGCGCTTCACTTTATTGGGCTTCACAGATGTTGTGTTTTTTACAAATTGAAGGCAAGACCCTCCACCAGCAAAAAAAAAAAAATTACAACTCAATTTATAGTGGTATTTTATTGCAGTGGTCTGAAACCAAACCTACGATGCCCCTGAGGTGTGCCTGTATCTATGTGTTTTTATATGAAAACACTGATGGAGACCTTCACTGTGTATTCAAACACCATTATTTCCCCCACTTCACAGATGGAGAAACTGAGGCACAGGGGGCTTCAGTAGCTCCCCCAAGGTCACACCATTGGCCAGGAGCAGAGCTGAGAGTTGATCCCACCACAGCTGGCCTTGCAGGTCATTCAAGATGTCAAAAACTAACAATCATATCACCTTTTATTTGCTCTACACCTCAGAATTTTTTGAGAATTTTAATGCATGGCATTCCACCTGAACCATTCAACTCTCATGTAACAGGATCACCGCCTCAGTTCTCCAGCTGAGCAAACTGAGCTACACAAAGATTAAATTCTATCCAGAGTAACACAGCCAAACCAAAACACAGGTCTCCTGACCTCTAAGTTGAATGCTTTTATACCTGCAGCTCTTCACTGAGCCAAATTTCACAAGAAGCCACATCCACTTAGTGTCCCTCCAGGAAGCTTCTGCTCATTTCCCCAGAAGCCCCTCCTCCGGGGGGTGCCAAGCAGTCACGGGGGCTCTGGGGAGAAGCTGGGTATCTACAGAGGCATCACCAACACTCAAGTACACGTGACAGCAATACCCCCCAAATCATCATTTTTTAACATCTCTTGAGGAAATTTACCAAGTTCCTAGGTTTTTCTTTTCACTTTATAGGAAATCTTATAATTCCTTGACTTCTTTCACAACACAGGTACATTCCAGGGACAGGTTCCTGAAGTCCAAAGGTTTGGCAAGAGGCCTACTACTGCCTCGGGGATGCCTGGCCCTTCTCGTGTGCAGATCAACGTGGCCGCCATTGGATAAAAGTCTGGAGAGCGTGCATTGGTAAGAAAACAGGGAGTTGAGGCAGATGCACTCACCCTGGGGCCCTGACCACAGCCAGCTTTGAGGGTCCTGGACATCAAAGAGCTGCCCACAGGGTGGCAACAACCAGAGACAAGCAGACAAGCTTTGATCTTGAAAAGGCTCCATTAGCCCAGCCATTAGTGACCCCTCACTAATGGTGAACCCCTGCACACATGGGCAGAAATAGTCTACACGATCACACAGGCACACATTTTAATAAATTTTACAAATCCACGTGAACGTTGACATGTATTAAGAAACTTTTTTCAATTTCCCAAAAATTATCTCCAGGGTGTCATCATTTGAGTAGAAACATATTATGCACTGGGGAAAAGAAACAAAGGAATGGGAAGGCGTGATCTCAGCTTTTAATCAATCAATAAATCAATCAGTTTATATTTATTGAATAACTTCTATGCGCCTGGAATTAAGCTACGTTATGGAAACAGAACAGTAACACCACATATCCTGAAAAGGAACGTGCAGTCTAGATGGAGAGAGAGTTACAATAATAACCTTTTATGTTTTGCATAATAGTTTCTGTTTTACAAAATGCTTTTGCAAACACCATCCCCTATACTTTATAAGATACCGACTACTATCCGCATGTTGCAGATAAGGAAACTGAGGCTCAGAATTGATTTCCCCAAACTGTGTTACTAAAGAGTGAAAAAGCAACAATGTCAGCTCAGCTCAAACTCCACATCCACAGGTCTTTCCTGCAAACCATGTTGATTCTGCAGAGCGAGACTGCTGCATGAAAACCAAACTAGCAGCCTCATGTAGCCCAATTACATTAAAGTAACTAGGCAAGACCCAACTGAGAGGCAGCTAGGATGCAGAGGCACCAACGCTGGGGTTAGAGTCAGACAGCCCAGGCTCTGTTACCTGCTGGTAAACAGATGACCTCACCACAAATCCCATGGCCTCTTTGAGCCTCATTTGCCATGCAGTGGAGATAATGGCAGCCACCCAGAGCACTGTTGCCAGGCATAAAGCAAATATTCTACGTGAAGATGCTGTAAAGACAAGAAAGGAGCAATTGAACGTCACTCTAGGTCTAGGGGCAGTACAGTTAGGACAAGGCCTCCCCTCCGCTGGAGACGTCCACACTGTGGCCTGAGGCCAATGCCACAGCAGAGAGGTGTCACTGTCTCTCCCGTGACATCCAGAGCAGGGTGCCGGCTTGCAGCACACTCCAATCTGGGTCATAAAGGCCCACATCGTAGCAAACTTGTAAAAGAGCAAGACCTCAGGTGGTCCACTCTAGAAGACGAAAAATACAAGATTTGCAAAGCACATTATTTGGCGTGTGAAACTCCAATTCTTTAAACAAACAACCACCTAACCAGGGGGTTTCAAAGGGTCAGACATTATAATGTTCAGCCTCATACACCTGAGGCACTTGGAGATAAAAATGATCTGGGTACATGGTAATCCAGATGTTTGCACAGAACTCCCCCTACATTTACAAGTACTTTAAATTTCTGACCCACTCTCTCTCCAGCACTCCTGCAACAGAAAGACAGTGTGGTCTGCAGAGATAATGGGAAGAAGGGTGTGAGAGGCCCCCTTCCACAAGCACAGTTGACCTGGATGGCTGGACACAAGGCTAGGTGAGTGCCCTGCTCCTGTACTTACCAGTAAGTCAAGGTGAGCACAGCAGCATCAGCAGCAGACACACCAGGAAGCCTTCCACTGAGGGCTAACGGTTTTCCTCTCTGCCAGCTCACTTGGCCTGGGGTCAGCTTCTAGAGCCTACACTGCTTTAGCATTATCATGGGAAATGAGCCCCTGGTGGCTCCCTCCTGTCATTTCCTCTTCCCGGGCCAGGAGGTTACAGATAGAAAAAGAAGCTTGAGATCAGAAAGTAAGAGCTGCGTTCATCTGCACACAGTAGGTGTAAATCTTACTGAAAGCAGGTTTCCACAGCAGCCAGTCTTAGGGTGTAAGTCAGCATCCTGCACACATGCATGGATTTGATGCAGTGCTTGGGGTGCATGCATGCACATGCACCCACACTGATCCACATAATCAATAGACCCATTTCCACAGCAGCCCGCATTTCCTCTGAGTTTAAAATACCTTGCTTAAATATGCATTATGATATTAAATAATAATAGGTCTGCAAGTAGAAACTTTCTAAAATCATACATAACATTTTTTAACAGAAAGTGTAAAAGGAACAATGTTGAAAATAATCTGAGAACCCTTCTCAACATTAATCTGATGAGAAATATAACCAGATTTGGTTAGTTTGGGGCCAAGTACTCATATCAAGGATTTTGAAGACAGTGCTATTAAAAAAAACAAGAAGAAAAAGAAAAACAAGACTTGTCCTTCTAATGCCCACAAAATCTACCATCTCCAGAATTGAATTCAAATCCTCTGCATTTTTTTTATCCTCACCCAAGGACATGCGTATTGATTTTAGAGAAAGGGGAAGGGAGAGACACAGGACATGAGGGAGGGACAGGGAGTTAGAAAGAGAGGAGAAAAATGTCAATAGGAGAGAAAAATATCAATGGTTGCCTCTCGCACACACCCTGATCTGGGACAGAACGGCAACTCACGCAAGTGCCCTGACCATAGATTGAACCCATGACCCTTCGGTTTATGGAACGATGCTCCAACCAACTGAGCCAGCTGGCAAGGGCTCCTCTGCATTTTTAGGCCAAGAAAAGGGAAAGGGACTGTCCTTAGCACAACAACAGACTAGCCTGGAAATATTAAATCCACTCAACCCATGTTTTATTAGACACAGCTTAACAACTCTGAGTTTACAAAACTCAGCCAAACAGCATCAGGCTTCAGCATAAACTTTTGCTAACTAGCCCACATAGTTCCCATATGCTCTGAGAGGCAGTTTGAGCCATCTTGGTACCTTATAATTATAAACACACGTCTTTCAGCTTTTCTGTGTACTCTTCCCAGGCAGAACGGAAATATGTCACTTAAATTAGCACTTGGAGTACAGAGTGGGTGCCAAATTTGGGTTAGCACAAACAGGGTAAATAAAGCAGCACCAAATTAAAATGGTAAAATAAACTTCTCTCTGCTCCAGTGGAAACTGCGGAGCCCTAGCTGAATGGCAGCTAATGAATCTAGGAAAGGGACACCCTCAAACTGGAGCTCTTGGCTTTTGAATAAGGTCTTCTCATCCAAGGATCTCAAAGCAATTCCTTGCAAAACTTAAGTAATGTGGGAAAAAAAACAGTTGTGATTACTTTTGCAAACTCTTTTGCTGTCACTTTTCTTCATTATTCCCTTTCTGTAACACCAGGAAGGTTGATATTTTTATACTTACGTAGCTCATGAGGAAAGGGAAAGGTTGTGGAGGAATAAAATGAAGACGGATAAAAGTGACAGCTTTCTTTGCAAAAACCACACAGCCAGAAAATGATGCAGAAATCCAGCTCTAAAAAAGCCTCCAACTAGAAGCCTTCGTGCCTCCTCTGTGTAACCATAACTATGTGCCAACTGTGTGCCTACTCCGTGCCTAGTGTGTACTCACTGTGTGCCAGGGGCTGACCTGGGAGGCTCTCATACCTTATCTCACTACTTCCCACTACAGCCTTGTGAGATAAGAATTATTCTCTCCACTCTACTCATGCATCCTGAGCGTACTCTGGGGCCAAAAAGAGGCAGGAGGGAGTACTGGGACAGAAAATACAGGGCAGCAAAAGCAAAAGGGCAGACCCATAGCAGCCTCATCCATATGGCAATGTGGCCTATCTCAAGGAGAATAACTAATCAAACTGTGAGACAGGCACGCCTCATTTTATGGTGCTGTGCTTTATTGCACTTTGTAGATACTGCATTTCTTACAAACAGAAGGTAAGACCTTCCACCAGCAAAAAATTATGACTTGCCGAAGACTCAGGTGATGGTTAGCATTTTTAGTAGTAAAGTATTCTTAATTAGGGTATGTACATTGCTTTTTAGACATAATACTATTGCACACTTAATAGTCTACAGTATAGTAGAAACATAACTTTTATAGGCCATGGGAAATGAAAAACTCATGTGACTTGCTTTATTGCAATATTTGCTTTGATGCTGTGGTCTAGAACCAACCTCGCACTACCTCTGAGGTCTACCTGTATGTTCATACAATGGAATACTACTTAGCAATGAAAAAGGAACTACTATCGATAGTTTGGGCAAATTTTAAAAACATTTTGCAGAGTGAAAGAAGCTTTCCGCAAAGGAGTACCTTCTGTTTGGTTTAATTTATGAAGTTCTAGGACAGGTAGAACAAATCCAGAGAGGGAAATTATCAGAGCAGTGGCTGTGTTTCCAAGGCTCAGTAGCAACAGGGACCGACTGAGAAGGGCATGTGGGAGCTCTCCAATGGAGTGGAAGGCTCTCTGTCCTGGTGGGCTTTGGATTACCCTGGTGTGTCTGTCTGTCAGAACTCAGCCAATGGTCTGCTGAGGTCTGTGCAGGTTATTGCATGTACACCACACCGTAAAAGACAAATGGGAACTGTGAACAGGTAATTCTCATTAATGACCTGCGTGCTGAAACACGTAGGAGGGGAAAACTGCTGACTGAGACCTAAAATTAATTTGAGGTAATTTTTTTTGAAGATTTTATCTATTTATTTTTAGAGAAAGGGGAAGGGAGGGAGAAAAAGAGGGAGAGAAACATTGATGTGCAAGAGATACATCAAACAGTTGCCTCTCACATACCCTCAACTGGGGACCTGGCCTGCAACCAGGCATGTGCCCTGACTGGGAATCAAACTGGCGACCTTTCAGTTTGCAGGTTGGCACTCAATCCATGGAGCCACACCAGCCAGGGCAGGATCATTTTTTAAAAAATACAGACTGCTGGATGAATAGAGAGATAAATAGCTGTGTGGTAAAGCAAGTTTTATAAAAAGTTAATGATGGAATCTGGTGGTGAGCATTCAGGTATCTCTGTAAAATTCTTTCAACATTGTATGTATATGTGGACATTTTCAAATAAAGTGTTGGAAAATAACAAGAGGATAAAGGAAGAAGACGGATTATGGAGGAAACTGAAGGAAAGATAGGAAAAGAAAAGGTCAGGGAAAGAGGATGATGAAAAGAAGTCTGGGAAAGGAAACATGTAAGGAAGGCAAGGTGGAGGATGACAGAAAAAATGGACAGAAATCTCGGGAGGAAAGAAAATATAAAGAAAAGGAAGAGTATATATGTAGAAAATAGGCAATATATGTAATCACAGAGAAGACAAAAGGCAGGCATGGGGGAAGGAATAGGGCCAGAGAGGAGAAAGGTGGTCTGTAGGCTGTGGGCAGATGCAGCCCAGGTCGTCTCCAAACCGCCCAGCTCAGTGGAGCTGGGCTACAATGGGTACAACTGCCTCGGGGCTGCCGTGCCACTTCCATTTGGTGGTACCCTTGGTTAGAATCCACGTGAAGAGGGTAGAGAGGATTCAAGCATCTTTTGTGTTATAGCCCATGGACCCATCAAGCCCCAAACTAGAGGCAACATGGTATCCTGGAATGTTTTTCAAACCTTATTGTTTAGCAGTAAAATTTTTTCAATTAAAAATTCTTAGCCCTTGCTGGTGTAGCTCAGTGGATTGAGTACCAGACTGCACACTGATAGGTCGCCGTTTCGATTCCCAGTCAGGACACAGGCCTGAGTTGTGGGCAGAGTCCCCAGTAGAGGGCATGTGAGAGGCAACTGATTGATGTATACCACACATCGCATTGATGTTTCTCTCCCTCTCTTTTTCCCTCCCTTCCCCTCTCTCTAAAAATGAGTAAAATATTTTTTTAAAAAATTTTAATTCATCTATATAAATTACAAGAATTAACAGGTTAAAGGAATGATGCGCGGTCAACACGTGAGGCACAGGGGCCAGGCCCTGTATGCAAAGTTGACCCGCCACCTCTCACTGACCCTCACTCCACTCCAGTGACAATCCCAATCTGCAGATCTCCAAGGATTTAACTACATTAGCTAAGTAGAAAGTCTACTACTCTGAGAAACAGAAAAGGTGAGGTCATGATTCTGCCATGAGCTGACTAATGACTTCAAGCAAGTCACTGAAGCACCCAGCACCTTAGTTTTATTATCTCTATCTGCACTGTCAATCACTCCAGAGCAAGAGGCTCAGTTAAGGCATTACTGTATAAATTTTAAAGCGCTTTGCAAATGTGCAACTATTGGGACTCCTCTTCCCTATAAATTTGCCACACATACCCATCAGTAATCCGTGAACAGACTTCTGGTTCAAAACGGCTCCTAGCCAATAGCTCCCCGTGCTGTCTCTGTTACCTTTTTACTATAAGCTCCAGAGAAGTGAAGAAGAAAGAGGAGGCAGAGGAGAAGGAGAAAGAGAAGGAGAGGGAGAAGGAATAGGAGATGGAGAGGAAGGAGCAGAAGAAGAGGAAGAAGAGGAAGAAGAAGGAAGTGGAAGAGGAGGAAAGAAGACTCCAGCAACATGAAAAATAACTTCTACAATGTATCTCTGCCACCGCCAAGGTCTGAGTCTGTAGGAGCTACCTTAGCTCTCGCGGTTGCCTCCGTCTCGAACCACCTCTCAGTCTGTTCTCCACACAGAAGCCAAAGAGAAAATTAAAATCCCTGTGTGGACCACAAACTTGAGATGCTCTTCTTGGAAATAGAAAGGACAAACAAATGCAGCACAAAGAACATAAAAAATGCAACAGAGAAATTTTTCTGAGTTGAAGAAATACATACAGATTTTAAAAGTGCATTATGTTCCAGGAATAATCAATGAAAATCAAGGTATTTCCAGACTTTCTCATTTCAATATTAAATGCTGGAACACACTGGACAATATCTAAGTAGTTTTAAGTGGAAAAGGGTATGATCTAAGAGTTTTGTAACCAATATTTTATAAGAGAAGAACTCAGAAAAAGATTCTTAGATATGGAAAGTATCAGAAAATATAACACCTATATGTCTTTCCTGGCAAGATTATTGAAATGTAATCCAACTCTTGAAAAATGAAACAAAATTAAGAGCTGAAAAGTATAGATATATATTAAGGAGCTAGTGTGGACAATAAATCTGATTAAAATAGAAGTAAGCCTAATAATCTATACAAATATGGCTATAAAACTTAAATATAAATGCTAAAAGTAGTTGCTCAAAGGGAAGATATATAATTAAAAAGTTATGTAATTACATTAATCTGGTTATAAAAGCCAAATTTAAGAGGCTTAAGAAATAGTGTAAGGAGCCCTGGCTGGTGTGGTTCAGTGGATTGAGTACCAGCCCTCAAACCAAAGGGTCAAAGGGTCACTGGTTCGACTCCCAGTCCGGGTACAGTACCTGGGTTGTGTGGGCCAGGTCCCCAGTAGGGGGCATGCGAGAGGCAACCACACACTGATGTTTCCCTCTCTTTCTCCCTCCCTTCCTCTCTAAAATAAATAAATAAAATCTTTTAAAAAAAAAAGAAATAGTGTAAAGAGAAAAGGGATAATGTAAAGGCAAAATTGTGCTAAATTATCTGCATCAAATAGAGAAAAAGATGTATTTCCCTCACAGCTGTCAGTAATAAAAATACAGCCTGAGAAATATTTTTTAATTCAACCAATAATAATAAAATTATTGGTTAAAAGAAGATATAGACATTCAAAAATATTTGAGATTCAAAAGAAAGAAAGCAGGTCAATATACAAAAAAGAGCAGATGAAGCAAACAGCAAGGAACTAAAAACGAACAGGAGACAGATGTATGGCCAAAAGTACTGGCTATGACAATCAATGTAAGCAAGTTAAACTTCCCTGTGAAGAGAGGGCTGAATGAGATATTCACACTGAATCAAAAATATACCCGACTCTATGCTATTTAAGAGAACACTCAGATGTTCTATGACTCTATCAATTTCTTTAAAAATCACAAATTACACACTGAAAATGGAAGAATGATATGGTATGTCAGCTCTACCTCAATAAAATTGTTTTAAATTAAAAAAACACTCAAATCAAACATTAGAAATAAAAGGATGTGCAATGATTATGAAGCAAAAGTATAGAAAAATAAAGCAAAGGTCACAAAACTTGTAGCAAACAAAGTAAAGTTAAAGGCAAAAAGCACTAAACTGGATAAAAAGGTAAGTTTATAATAATAAAAAGGGTTAAAATTTTTACTCTGATTGTACTAATACATAGTAATCATGAATATAAACACACTACATTAAAACATAAAAATTTTTGCAATTATAGCTAGATATTTAACTTTGGCAGATAAAATAGACTAAAAAATTAACAACATTGTAGAAGATGTCAGTAACATTAATAAAGCTGTTTTCCTGAGGGCCCTGAAAAGTAGAAATGGTCCAAACTACATTTTCTAACCAAAATCCAATAATTCAAACTAACCTTTAATTTCAACAAAAATATTTTAATTACTTTGAAATCAAAACTGCAATTTGAGTACTTATAAGTAAATGACAATTAGAAAGAAAAACATAATAAAACTCATAAAAACTCAGAGCGAAAACCATCCACAGAGGAAAATGCATGGCCCCAAATTCTTCCTTCGAGTTAAAAAAAAAAACATAAAAACTAAAATAAAATAAACTACAATTTCAATCATGGAAACTTGAAAGTAAAATAAACCCACAGAAAGGAGGGAGATGGAATTATCAAAGATGAAAGCAGATCATAATTAAGTAGAACTGACAAATAAATTTAAATAAATAATTTAAATGTAAATTAGGAAAAGATCTGCCGAAAACAATAAAAGGAAGAGAGTGAGAGAGAAAAAAGACCCAAATGCCCCTAACTCATCAGGAACGAGGAACATTACAGAGATAACTGCAGCTGAAGAAGAGATTTTAAAAACTGTGGGCAACTGTGTTATGATGTGTTGGCTAAATGCACTACTTTTAGGAAAATACTCAAGTTCAGAATAAGACTTCTTCAAGAAGTAGAAAGGGTAAACTGACCAATAATTGTCATAAAATTGAAAATATTTTCCAAAGGCATCCTTGCAGCAAAGATTTTGTGTTTCCAGTGGTCAGAAACATGCTAAGCCCTGGAGAGGGTCACCACAAAATCCTGGAGTCGGCACACCTGGAGCGGATTTCCAGGTGCTGGTGTGCAATCCCCTCTGCCCTGCCCCTCCTCTCCTAAAATATAGTCTATGTATTATTCCATGCACGCATCTGTGTACACCTGCTGGGCTTCACTTCTCCGAGGTCGGTAGGTCCTGGAGCTGTATTCTCTGATTATCTTCATCATTTATGCAATTAAAAATAAATCTCTTTTAACCCAACAGACCAGTTCTAACCGTGTCCACGTGACATGAGGCACAGTAGAAAGAGCATTCCAGCTGGAGCCTGAGTTCCAGTTCTGCCCTAGGACTACTGTATTTTGTTGTGTATAATGCACACCCATGCTTTTGGCCCAAACTTTCAGGAAAAAAATCTTCCATTTTAATTTTTTAATTCAATTTTTATTTATTTATATTCCAGGGTGCTATTTGGCACACAGATATCATTATGGCTTTCTAGAGTTACACTTTTAACACGTAACCATAAATAAAAGAATTAAAAACATCTATATAGATACAGAAGTAGTACCACCCATGTATAATGTGCGTCCTTATTTGGCCCTTAAAAATTTGGGCAAAAACGTGCACATTATAAGTGGCAAACCATGGCAACTATAGTTTTTATACTATCTTGGAGAAGGCAGCCCTCAGCTGATAGTAAAAGGTTCAACTTAAATATGCTGTGATTTCACAGAGCTAGTTTTCAAGCGAACCTGAGAAGAGAACACTAATGTTGGTTCCAAAAGTAGTTCCCTAAATATACACGTATATATCTTCCCCAGCCTACCCCTTCACCCTCCTCATCCCCCATCACCATCACTGGAAAGAGTGGAGGGAACCTAGAAACTTCCATTCGGAAGATCATCAGACACCTACTCTGCAAAGCAGAGCAAGACATAATCCTACCTGCAAGAAGAAAGAAAGGGAAGTAAGTGAAAAAGAAAAAAACCAGCATTAATGACCAAATAGGACGCTCAGGCAAAAGGTGTATAAGCAGACAGATAAGGACGTCAGCCCAAAAGGAAGTGAGTGAGTGAGTGAGTCTGGCTTCCCAGCAGAAGCTAAACTTGAACTTCCTTGTAATATTTCAAGCAGTACATGAAGAAGGAATGTCCAGGCTTCAAGGACTCACAGGCAACATGAAGAAAGACTAAGAGAGTGCAATTTAAGTGGTTATGTTGAAGCACTGTCACCATAATTTGAATAATCCCTGCATGATGAGTCTGAGGGATTCATCACCCCACATAAACTCCTCTTTGCCACAGTCTGCTTTCTTCCCATTTATTTGTAGCATTTTCTGGGTTGTGTTTCAGAGTGTCATTTAATGTCATTTTATGACTCCCTGGTTGTAAGTGTCTGAGTATTACCAGGGTTTAGAGATTTACAGCCTATTTTAAACTCAGATAATGATGTTTAATTTGTTATTGGCTGTGTAAAGGTTAACAAAGAAATAACTCAAATTATCATCTCAGGGATAACACATTACAAGAGGGCAATTAAGCACAGTACCTGGCATTACACAAAAGATTGATATCTTGTTAGAAGGGAGCAGATGAGTTCCGATTTCACAATACAGGAAAGCACAGTCACCACCACCTCCCTCTGCATAAACAAATAGAGGGCCCCACTTATCAGCACCACTGAGTAACCAGGAAGGGAAGAAAACACTTTTCAAGAAAATGAAAGATTGACCTGCAGCCAATTCCTTGCAGAAGAGTTGGAGAAGAAAGAAAAGAAATTCAGTCTCCTAGAGAAAATGAGGTTGATGTTATTCAAGTAAAAGATTAGGTTCCCTCATCGTGGTAAACAAACGGTACTGAGGGGCAAGCAAAAACAGACATGGGTCCAACAGGCCCTTGAGCAGAGGAAACAAAATAAATAAAAGCATCAAAGCCAAATTGTTATTAAATTGTCTCTAAAATGGAAAATGAAAAACAATCTATTGCAACAATCACTTTCATTTCTTCTCTTCTCCCCAAAACACCTTTCCGTCACGGCTTGGTGATTGGCATAACCAATCCACCCCATGGATTCAGGTGCCAATAAACATTCAAATGCATACTATTTTTATTACTTTTGTTTTTCAATCCTCACCCAAGGATAGGCTTATTGGTTGGGGGTGGGGG
>PVIA01010648.1:0-50218 GCA_004024845.1 Tonatia bakeri
CATGTATTTTTAAGTTCAAAATTCCTTATCTGCTTCTGCAAATATGATTTGAAGGCTATCTTGTCAACCCATCAAATAAAAACACAGTCCCTTCAGAGAATTCACCAGGCACTGTATGGTTCCAACAGCTTTTACTTCTTGCTCCCACACACCACCCCTTCCCGCCTCTGCCCAGTACAGGGAGGAAGTCAGGAAATACTTGTAGATAAACACATGACAACCCAAAGACACGACTGCTTCTGGTTCTTTGAAAGTGGACTGCTTCTGAGGACATGACTGGGAAGGCAGAAATTTCCCTGTCGTCACAGCTTAGACGTCCCTGTTCAATTCATCTTTCCCCCACAAAGGACCAGGGGCTGCTCTTCCACCACAGGCACCTGACGCAGCATGGAATACAGCTGAGAGGAGACAGACGGCTGGGAAGATTCCTTTAGAAAACCTCTGTCACCTCACCTGTAGTGAGAGAGAAGCTACGGCTACCTATTCCAGGGGAGTCAAACTCATTTTCACCAGGGGCCACATCGGCCTCGCGGTTGCCTTCAAAGGGCTGAATGTAATTTTAGGACTGTATAAATGTAAACTGCTCCTTGACAGTTAAGTGAGAGCTTGGCGCTGCCACCAGGTAGAAACAAGGCGCCGGGCCAGATAAAACAAGGTGGAGGGCCGGACTCAGCCCCTAGGCCTTGTGTTTGCCACCTGTGTCCTATTCTCAGTCCCTTGCCAGTGCTGCAGTTTACCATTCTGGGAGAAAGACTCGACTGAAAACGTTACTGGCACCACTGGACTGCAGACCAACACCTGTAGGAATGATGTTGCGAGGCGCAGTTTACAGCTGGCAGATCCTACAGAATCTGGTTGGACTGGGAATGCTCTTTCAAGTGAAGTCTGGCCCCAACACAGAGGCAGGAGTTGCCGTAAGGAAATGCTGCTAGGCGAGCAGTGACAGTGAACTTGAGAGTGAGTGTACCTGACATGGAACCAGCAGAAAAGCTCTGTCTCCACTGGGAATGTCATCCCGGATGTGATGAACATTCATTGCTTTGTTCTTACTATCAATTTTACCTCCTAATAGCTACTTTTCTTCCAATGTTGGAT
Source organism: Tonatia bakeri (assembly GCA_004024845.1). NCBI lineage: Eukaryota > Metazoa > Chordata > Mammalia > Chiroptera > Phyllostomidae > Tonatia > Tonatia bakeri. Next base: position 1,096 of record PVIA01010648.1, read on the forward strand.
TTTTCCTTTCTTGTAATATGACTTTTCAAGGCGTTTTACAATTTTTTTCATGTGACCTTTACCCCAATCCTCTGATGGTATTATCTACATTTTAGAGTTGAGAAACCAAGAAGTGTCAAAACACACTGATGGGAGTGATTTTTGCTTCAGCTTATGAATGCCTAACTCTTTCAAGAACTGCCCTTCTGCCATAAACAACTAGAAAGCTGGGCAAAATGTGTGAAGTTGTTTTTGAACATTAGATGTGGGCAGGGCAAGACAGTGATCCCTGACAGAAGGAGACCAACAAGGCAAGCCTTTCAATTGCCCCAGACTACTTCCCACAGCAGAGAAACCTTGTAATACGTGGGGCATCAGGTAGGGACCGCGGAAGGTTATCACTTTGTTAGTGGAGCTAAATTTGCAATCACTAAAGGCTCCTTTTCAGATTGGATCCACCATAACAAAACTTAAAAACAAGTCTTAGAAGAATTATGATTTGAATATCTTATCTCAATATGTGAAGACATAATATTTTGATGACAGTACTCCTCAAATTAACCCACAAATTTAACACAATACCAGTCAAAATCCTAGCTGGTATTACTCCCTCTCTCCCTTCCTTCCCTTTTCTTCCTCCCACCCTCCCTTCCTTCCATTTGTTCTTTCTTTTGCAGAGATTGATGAGCTGACCCTAAATCTGTATGAAAATGCAAAAGACCTACCCCTAATAATCTTGAATAAGAAGAACAAAGTTGTAGGATTCAGACATCCTGATTTCAAAAATTCCTACAATAATTATTAAAACAGTGTGGTCCTGGCACAAGGAAAGATATACAGATTAATGGAACAGAATTGAGAGTTAAAAAATTAAGTCCATGTATTTATGGTCAATTGATTTTTTGACTGGGGCGCCAAGCCAATTCAAGTGGGAAAGGATGTCTTTTCAACGAATGGAGTGCTGGGACGAATGAACAGCCACATGGAAAAGGATGAGTGTGATTGGGCCTGTATTTCACACCAATGCAAAAATTAACAAAAAATGAATCAAAGCCTAAATATTAAGAAATAAAATTATAAAACTCCTAGGAAGAATACACGGGTACAAATCTTTGTGACCTTGAATTAGGCAATGGGAGCAGCAAAAGAAAAAAAATAGTTAGTTTGGATTTCATCCAAATTAAGAACACTTTTATATCAAAGGACATTATTAAGAAGGTGAAAAGACAACCTACAGAATGGGAGAAAATATTGGCAAACTGTGTATCTGATGAGGGATTAATATCCAGACCACATAATGAGCTCTTACAACTCAAGAAGGAAAAGACAAATAACCCAATTTAAAAATGAGCAAAGCATCTAAGTTCCGTACTCATTTCTCTAAAGATATAGGCTTCCTCATACCTTCTTGAGCCATAAAAGCCACTGGGGAAAGGCAAATCAAACGCACAGTGAAATACCACTTCACACCCATGCAGATGGCTACAATATAAAAGATGGGCAACATAATAAGTGCTGTTGAGAATGTGAAGGAATTGGAAACCTCACATGTTGCTGGTGGGAATGTAAAACGGTGCAGGCTCTTTGGGAACAGTTTGGCAACTCCTCGAAAAGTTAAACTTAGAGATGGCATACAGCCTAGCAGTTCTGCTCCCAGGTAAATAAATACCCAAGAGAACTGAAAACATATATCCCCACAAAAACATCTGATTCAAGCAGCATTATTCATAACAGCCAGAAAGTGTAAACAACTCAAAAGTTCATCAACTGATGAATGAGTATATAAAATGTGGTATATCTATACAAAATGGAATATTTTTCAGCCATAATAAAGAATAGACTGTTGATTCATTCTATGACATGGATGAACCTTGAAAACATTATAAGCGAAAGAATCCAGACACAAAAGGCCACATGTTGTATGATTCCATTTATATGGAATGTCTAGAATAAGCTTGCTTAACCAATTTAAATGACATGGGCCACTACTGTCAGATGGTCTGTGACGAGTGCAGCTGCAGTGGGGCAGACAGCAACACAGAGCAAACCTGAAATCAGAGATGTTCTGAGACCCTAGTTGCTCATTCGAATACTGTTTTACTCCTGGGGTGGAAAGGCGATGGGCAAGGGGGTTTTGTCACATCATTTCATTACGGATCCTGACACTCAGCCTAACTCACACCATTACGAGGTACTCAGTTTTGGTCTTAGAAATGGGAAGCAGCCGAGGAGCCAGAACAGCTTAGCTAGTTCTCTAACCAGCTGTGTGACCTTGGACAAGTTACTTCATTGCTATAGTTTCCACTCTACCTCCAGGTTAAATGGCCTCTAAACCCCAAAGTTCTAAGCACTTGTGGGTCTATACACTCAGGCTTGGAATTAATGACGGATAAACACCACATGAACCTAGCAATCTAATGATTCTGACTTCCGAAAGGCAGGTAGGGATCATCTGCTTATTTTAGGAGCTCACTGCTCCCTGGGAAAGACACTTTTGGCAAAAGCAATAGTTCAGATGATAGCCCCAGTGTTTTGGAGAAAAGCAAGGAATTTATTGACAACAAAGCCTGTTTTTTTTTTCCTTGAAATTTCATAGCTACAGGCCCAGAAATACAAAGTCCCCAGAAGACTCTAAAAATACGTTCTCAATTCCCTTTTATCTCCCACCCAGAGCTGAGAGAATAGCACCAACTGTGTCATATTAAACACATCTGCATTCAACACCGATAAAAGTGCATGACCGAGGGAACAGATAAGAATTGTTTTCAATTTGTTCAGATGGCATTGGTTAAATTTAACCTAATTAGACCAAGTAATCAAAGCAGGTGTTTGTAAGTTGCCGATGTTTTCATTCTCCGTAATTGTTTGGCTGTACTTCCCAGGAACTTAGGTAAAGGAAGTTAATATGTCATAAAAATCACTGACCTTATACTTATTCATGTCACACATATTATTCATGTCCTAGGCAGTACAAATACAAGGCATTGTTGAGTACTTCTCACAGATTTTACCACTTAACCATCATCAGCATCTCAGCTGGCCTTTGGGAGGGCTTACATTACCGAACTTCCATTATGTAAATACAGGCAGTAATAAATGAGAGTCTGTCCTCTAACCTTACACTGATTTACAAAGCACATTTAGACTATTGGCATTTAGACTATTTAGGAATTCTGCGTTCATAAGCTGGTCACTTTTAAGGTGTTTAGAAGAAAAATACTAACAATAATAAAAGTTCCATTCCAGTTAAAACAAAATGTTTATTGCACTTGGCAAAATGGTAAGGCTGAACTATAAATCCTAACTAACAAAGAAACCACAAAACACAGTCACCAGCAGCCTAGTGTTGGGAAGTGTTTTGTGCAGTGGCTGTAGGTCCACTTTCAAAAGGAAAAAGGGCAGGTGGCTGCCCAGGAGCAGTCAAGCTTTCTTTCTAGTAACTGCTCCAATCTTGGGTACGCCCTGTATTACTCCACATGCCCTCAGGATGGGAGACAGAAACGCAGGCAAGAAAGTCACCATAAAAGCATGTGTTCTGGAAGCCCTCATAAAGGAGATCCCTTTCCGGAGGCCTGGGGATTCTGCAGGAGGGGCAGGAGTCTGAGAAGCTGAATCAAGGAGGAGGGTTCTAGGGCACCCCTCCCTGAGATAGTGAGTGGTTCTCCTGACTGTGGTCCTGATGGTGCTGCTGGGCCACAGTGTCACGGCTGGCGAGTTTGGGCTCTGCTGTCTTAACACCCATGTGACGTTAGGCAGTTCTATCTTCTCCCCAGTTTCTTCAAGTCTAAGAAGGACCACTAGCACCTTCTTCATGAATTCATGTAAAATGCTTGGCACAGTACTTGGCATTCAGTTAAGTGGTCAATAAATGTTGGTCATTATTATTATGATCTCTAAGGAAGATGATATTGAAAATGTTTCCTGAAAATGAGAGTATGATGGGCATCCAGTACACACTTCAGGGAAACAGCCTTGTGAGATCACTTAAATGACGTGCAGTAGGAAGGACAAATATTCTCCACCGAAAACATTTCTATAAAATTATGTTGTTTCTTTACTACTATGGGATTAACTAATCCTCTTTAAGATCTGTATTTTATTAATCTCTCTCTCTCTCTCTGAAAGAACCAGATTGCATTAAATTAGCAAAATAGAGACTAGGAAAGGAAAAACCCTCATAAACCCATCAAGAGAACTTAAACAGAAAGTCAGAAAGTGCAAATAGGTAAGAGGTTTGCTTAAATATTTAGTAAAAGAAAATGTTCAATTCAATAGATGAGAAAAAAAAAACAAATTTAAGGGGTGTGGGCATGAAAGAGAAATAGAAAGTCCATCTCTCAGAATAAGAGGGTAAATATTTAGTCAAGACTCAGATAGAATTTCAGTAAACAGATTATTTCAATGGAAAATTTCCAACCTGAGAGCAAATACTGTAAGATGGGTTTAAAGTGAGCATGAAAGCTCTCTGTTCCATGGCCTGGCTCTAGCCTGGAACAGCCTCTGAGTCCTTGTGGCTGTTCAGTTTTTTCTTCCTCATCCCCCCATCTGCACAAGAGACTGTAATTTTCTTTCCAGCAGGAAACTGATACACACTAATGATGACAGCTGGATTCAGAGGAGGAAAAAGAATACAGGGGACAGAGAGTCCTTGTGGGTTTAAATCACTTTACAACTCAAAACAAAACCTCCAGATTTGGAATTTTTAAAACCTAGTTAATGGCTGAGAAAACCTCAAACGATTGGGAAGTACTAAGATAAAAGTTTGAATTACACAAAACACATCATTACCTTAAGCTTTTCTAATCATCTTCCCTGCCTTTCCCCTTCAATGTTTTCCTCATTGTTTATGCCCCCAGCCCTTCAATGTGGTTCTGAGATATTTTAGAGGTAGGAATAGCATTCCAAGGTCACTCGCAAAATAGTATTTGTGAGGAGATGGGCAGATCCTTCTCCATCCAAACAAATTTCCCTGAAATTGATATTGCTTCATTTCATTGGGAATAATTAATCTTCATATTTAGATATATTTATTGAAATGCACGTACATAAAAACATACGAATAAAACAGAATGATATTGTGTAAAATTAGATTAGTAAGAGGGAAAACAAGAAGATGGAAACTTTCCCCCACCCCCAGCCTTAATCCCACCATTTATAATACTGTGTTGCCTTTTCACTCTAGTCTGGTCCTCCACTCCTCACCCCCCACCTCCCAAACGCTCCATGCTGCTGATCACAATGCCTGCATATATCTCCTTGAAACTCTGTGAATGAATTTTCACTCACATTCTTTTCAGTGACAATAGGAACTTGGCTTCATCAGGGTCTTCCTAAGCACTTGTTCTGGAGGTGGCACATTCGTTACATCGGGCTTTGCATGCACTAGCTGACAGCCACTGGATATAGATCCTATTATTATCCCCTTTTACAATTGAAAGCAACGGTCTCAAAGAGGTTAAATGGCTTGCTGAGGGTCACAAAGCTAGTAAACGGCAGACCTGGGAAGGCAACCCAGGGGTCTGGCTTCAGAGCCTATATGGTATACGCTCCACTCTGAGTTTTGTGAGCCAGTAATGGTGGTAGATATATACATATTTACAAATATACACTCATGATATAAATATCTGATTTGAATTCAGAAAATGAATTTAAATCTGACTGATACATGAATTTAAATAAGACTTATATCTTGAAGACAACTGTTACTATTCTGAAAACCTAGGAAAACTCTGCATTTTAATCGGTTAATAAAAAACCCATTTAATGAGGAGCCTGCTAAGTGCTTTGCTCGGGGACAAAGAATCTAAGGCATGACACATGCATTCATAGAGACAGACACAGGTACACACACACACATACCCAAATATCCTGTGGCTTATGAGGGCAGTTCCCAAAGGGCTAGGCAAATCAGTACTTGTCCAACAGGAATACAGTATGAGCCATATATGTAATTTAGATTTTCTATTAAGCCACATTTTTAAAAGCTAGGAGAAACCAGTGAAATTAATTTTAATAATACATTTTATTTAATACAATATATCAAAAATATCGTTCTGACAAATAATCAATATAAAAAGTCAATGAGAAATTTTACATTTTTTTTCACACGAAGGTGTGCATTTTATTCTCACAGAACATCTCGACTGGGATCAGCCACATCTCAAGCGCTCGAGAGCCACGTGCGGCGAGTGCGGCGGGTGTTGGGCGAGTGTTGGGCGAGGTGCTGAGAGCCCCACTGCTGCACCAGGGTAAGAGTGAAAGCGCCCCACCCCTCCACATCTTACTCCGCAGTCGTGACTCTAAAAGGAAGAATGCACTGATGCAAGTGAAATACTTTTGAGTAATAAATGAAAGCTTACGATCCCATTTGGGGTATAAACTCTAAATAATGGGAGTTTGGAGGAAAGAATGATTCAAAATGGCCAGTCATCTTTATGGAGGAGCAAAAGGACAGGCAATTGGAGAAGAGAGAGGGTGTTTTACAACATTCAAGGGTTGAGCCTTCCAGACAAGGGATAATGGTGCGAATATGTCAAGAAAAGCTTCGTTCAACTAAATTTTTGATTACAGCCAACCACACAACTCTGACAGGACCCCACTGATTGGACTTGTGAACAGTAAGCAACTCTTGCACAGCCAAGGCCCTTTAGACACTAAGCAAAGAAGTATTAATGAAGCTATACAGAATTTGGATTAAAATACAAAAATGGTGGGAACCCAAGACAACATACCTCTGGCAACATCTGATTTATAATCTCTGGACCCTAGTTAGCTCAAGTGTAAAATACAGCGGACACAACCTCGAGGTCTCTTAGAACTAGGGTGCCTGTAATTTATTGTGCAAACCTGGACACTTTCAAGAGCAAAAGGGGGCACTATTAATAATCACACCGGGACAAGAGGAATAAACTAGGACTGTTTTACAGCCATAAAACTCTATGATCCTATTCTACTGAACGGATACAACCGCCCGCCGCCCTGCTGGAGGGACGTGGAGCTGATGAAAGTCCAGGCATGTTCTTCCTGCCTCTGCATGGCCACAGGGGCTTTGTGGGCTAATGTGCATTGATCCGGGTGAGGCGGTTTCGCACCTCCCCCTCAAAGCATTTTAAATTGGTTTGAATTTGGGAACAGGGTTCCATCTGGACAGAGCTGGACTCTGACAGCCTGAATATATTTACTGAAGACAACAAATCATTGACAGACTAAATTTAACAGAGGAAAGGCCTGGCCTGCTTGTACTCAGAATCTGACTTTGTAATTGTAGCCTCCTTTAGACAGGCCTAATCAATTAGAAGAGGCTGATTTTAACCAGTTGCAGGCTCATTACCCTGCATTCCAGTTTGTGTTGACGAAAATCAGTTTCAGTCTGTGGCCTGGAACTCATGTACAGCACTTCCTGTGGCCTCTTGTATAAACACATCAAAAAATTTTTTTATTTGGAGTTGCCCTTCTCCCTTTTAAGAAAACCACTTTGTGAATCATGATTAAAATACAACAATTGTATGTGGATCTGGGGCCCATACCAGGAAACACACATGACCAGGGAACATGTATAAAGTCAGAGCTTAGGGGTGGATCTGAGACTGTCTCAATACCTAGGCTCGGGCAGTAAATGGGTCCCGCTCAGTTATCTCCACAGAGCAAAACAGAAAGAACTCTTAGTTATTGAAAATGACGACCTTTCAAAGAAAATGCTGAAATAAGGGAGAGCCAAGGTCTCAGAAACGCAGAGGTTATCTGAGTCCACTCTTCCCTGAAAGACCAAATAGAAAATAAACAGCGACCTTCCAACTAAACAAGGACACGTTTCCCTGAGAAGCTCCTATGAGGAAACCATATGACACTATGTTTAATTTTGATGTGTGGTTTAGTCTTAAAAGTAGAAGGTAGGGGAGAGTGTGTGGTAGAGGCACTCAAAACCCCACCTACATTTCAAAGACCTGTAACCATTCCAAAATATGATATAACCATGAATCATACCTGGCTGGTTGCCTTTTGTGGGTTTGTCGAGGCAGCGAGTCAACAGGAAGAGAATATCGATATACACGGCTCTGGTCACCAAACATGGATTTTGCCTAGAAAGGTAAAGAATAGAAAATAAATTGGTATTTTCTCTCCTCGAGGCCTGGGTCACAGAAAAGAGAAAAATGGGTATTTTCTACCAGGCATGTCATGAACTGTAGGGAGTTATAGTGAATGCTAAAACAAAGAGCAGATAATCACTCGTGAGAATACATCAGTAAGTCAAGCAGGAAAAAGAAACCCTAAAGCACATGGTAGAGGCCAGGCCTAAGCTTGTACAAAATGTAGAAAACTTTATGCTCTGGCTCCAAACAAAATAAACTGAAAATAAACAAGACCAATATCCTATCCAAGTCATCTGAAAACAAGGAGACGGGGTAGGGGGGTAGGGGAGAGCCATATTCTGTTATTTTCTTCCTAAGCGAACACATTCAGGGGAAAAAACACTGTTATGAGTATCACCGACTCAGCATTTCGGAGAAGGGAAACTGCACTTGCGTGACAAGCCACATCTATGGACTTAAAAGTGACCGGCCGGAAAACACACGGACAAAAGCACTGGCGACACCGCAACAGGCATTCCCAGTAAGTGGAATACTTTCTTCCCCCAATAAATGGGGCAGTTGACTGGGCTCTTTGACCCTCACGCTGGAAAAAGGTAGTGGGCTCAGATTTAGGGTCCAGATGAAAAAGGAAGAATGAAGACTTTCTTCTGAGAATGGCACTAAGGTCTCCAGCTCCCAGCCTCAGTTCATTCTGACTGTGCATGAAAAGGGTCCAGACCTCCTTGGCATACTCACAATTCAGCACAAGTGGTAAAAACAGTAGGGACAGATGCGGGTCTAAGGCTTGGCTTTGGCATTTATCTCTGTCACCTGATCAGACTCCTGACTTGTGCTATTCGGGGTGGCACAGCAAACTGGACTGCCCTTGAGTGTTCACTGCCTGCCCGTCTCTGCTTCCAACATGAGACTGCGGAATGGCACTGGGGTTCTGGCTAGTGGATCTCCATTTCCTGACTCCTAAACCCATCCTCCTCATTCCCTGTAAATTAAGTCCACCATTTCCCTGAAGTTTATTCCACTCTGTCCTGACTGCCCATATCCTAGGGCTGCCATATGTTCTAGCACAGACAGCAAACCAGGTACTTTTGAATTAAAACAAAACTGGCTTGCTGTGTTCAAGGTTTCTCTGTTGCTGACCTGCCTCATTTCTGTCCCGCTGACTGACTTCTCCCACAGTCCTGCCCTGCCATGACTTCTAGTTTATATGTACACCTCATGCTCAGCCTAATTTCATAACTGCACCGGGTTATTTTTTCAAGATTAGTTTTAAAATACAGGTAACGAACACATGTGCATGGTATAAAAATAATTTAAACAGTAGAAAAAGGCACAGTGTGAAAATGAAGTTCCTTTCCATGCCTCCGCCCTCTCTACCCGTAATCCGCTCCCTGAGGCAACCATTATCATCACTTAGGATATCCTTCCAGGTACATCCTGTTCCTTTACAAGCACCTATCTAGAGCCACCCGCTTGTTTATTATTTTTACACAAATAGTGACTGACTATATATAGTCAGTCCTAACTGAACATTGTCAATAGGTTCTGTGACTTTCAGTGAAAGGTGAAGCCAGTTTTCCCAGAGGCTCCTAGACACCACCAGGAGTTCAGTTCCCACAGCATCCCATCAGCATGGCAACATGTCAGCAGGGAAGGAAGCGGCGGTGTTGGAGGACCCGCTGCACTAACTCCTGAGCATTACTCTTTTTTCACTGGTATATTTTGGATGTGATTCTATTAAAAATATAGAGATTTGCCTCATTACAAAAAATGGTTGTAAACTGCTCCATTTCATGGGCGTGCCGATCCTCTACTGAAATAATTCAGACTGTTTAAGGTACTTTGCTAAAAGCAATGCTGTAATAAATATACCTGTGTATCAGGTTTGTGCATATAAACGAGTACCTAGGAAATTCCTAGAAGCTGAATTGCTGGATCAAAGTATTTGTGCATTCAAAATTTTGACTGATTTTGACATGATGTTTTTCTAAGAGACTGTATCAATATACATTTTCACCAACAGTATGTAAGAATTCCGGTTTCCCCATGACCTGGCCAGCACAGTGCATTGTTAAATTCTGACTTTTTTGCCAACACGAGAAGAGAAAAATACTATCTCATTATTTTAAATTACAATTATTATAAGTGAGGTTGAACATCACTTCATATGCTTTTCAAAAAAGGCACTTTAATTTCCTTTTCTGTGAACTGTATTCAAATTCCATGTACACTGCATTAAATTGGTCTTCTTAGTGATTTGTAGGAACTCTTTGTATATTAAGGAAATCTGCTTTGCCATGTGTTACAAATATGTTTTTGTAGTTTATCATTTGTCTTTTAACTTTACTTATAAATTTATTTTGCAGTTCAAACATGTTTAGTTTTATGCAGTCGAATACATTAGTTTTTTACTTACGTTTCCTGGGTTTTATGTCATGCTTAAAGAGCCCAACCCTTCTCCAAAATTTTATATATATATATATTAATTTTTCCTCTAGAATCTTCTTCTAGTATCTTGCAGTTATATTTTTTGTTGTTGTTAAATACTTTTATCTGAGTTTTTCACTGCCAATCCTGTCCCTACCTTTTGTCTCTACCTAGCTTCCCCCAGGTCTCCCAACCATGACTACCTATCTTTACTCTTCTACCCACTATGAAAAGCCCACAGTCGACAAAAACTTCTTTAATGACATTGTTCACAATTCCAGCATTTCCACTGTTTCACAGGGAGGAAGGACCTCCCCTACCAAAAAAAGGGCTACTCAAGAAAGACAGGAAGAAAACCCAAAGCGGGGTAGTCAGGCATCTAGCCCAGGGCCGAGTGAATGCCTGCAGAAAGCAGGTGGAACACCTCCTGAGCATCCGGCTCTAAGTCAGGTGTGACGGGGGGGATGCACGAGACAATTTCTGACCTCAGAGAGTGTTGTATAGTCACACACAGACAAAAACAAAGTCAAGCTTTGGGAAAGGATATACACAGTTAAGCACAAGAAGAAATCAGGGTGGACCAGAGAGATGAAAAATGTTTATGAAGATCAGATTCCAACTGGGCCCTGAAGGATGGGAAGAATTTAGACAAATAAAGTTGACAAGAAGGTCATCTGGAGAGAGGGCGATAGATGTGGAAAGGAATTAGTCTGGCTTATCTAGGGACCTGGGGGGCCAGACCGGGAAAATGAAAGCGTGTGTTGAGAAGGAGGGAACAAGAGCAAGGCAAGCAGGCCTTCGGAAGACGCTTCGTGCTAACTGGATGCTTCTTAAAATGCAGTGCCCGCTCCCATGGGGCCTCACAGAGTCACAGCTTCTCACCCTGGATGTTTTTCTGTCTGTGGAACCACAAAGGGAAGTGTTGGGGGAACTGGTTTGACTTGCAAGTCTGATGAGGACCTTAGTTTCCATGAAATTTTTAGCTAAGCTAATTTTTTTTTTTAAACTTCTAAATGAATACAGAAAGTCTGGCAATCTTTAAAACCCCGTGCCAGGCTGAAGTGTTCTGCATCTACTCCTGACCTGGCCTAAGCTGGTGACCTGGGACACTCCAGGGACCATGCAGACCGCGCCCAGAATGCGAGGCTCTGCGCCAAGTCCGAGGTAGTCCACGAGATCCTGGGAGGCTCCCTCAAATGCTGCTGCTTTTGATTCCATAAAACAGAGAGGATCTGGGCCACTGAGGAGTCCATCCGTGGCTGCTCCTTGGAGACTGACTCAGAGAGAGATTCTGGCGTGCAGCCCACCATTCATGGCTCCACCCTTGAGCACCGCCACAGCCGCAACCACAGCCACACAACATCCCTGTCTGGAGTCAGAGCTGGGCTTCACTCTGGACTGGCTTCTAAGTCAGGAAAATAAGTTTTCTCTCTCTCCTTTTCTCACTATTACTCGGTGTTTGTTCTGACTTGGAAAAGGTACACTGTGAGTGCAGGGTGAGCCAGAGGTTTGTTCTCAGTCTGTCAAGCCACTTTGATGATGGGAATAAAATCCTGGGAAGAGCAAGCCAGCTGGACAGGAAACCAAGCCACAGGGTTTTGGTGGGCTTGGGGCTTTTTTCTATCCCCAAATGGAAAAACCCTGGCATGGGGCATGGTATAGTGAAGATTTAGTGTTTTAAAAAACTTGAAGTAGTCTGGGTCTAACCGATGGGCTGAACAACAGCTTAACAGTGGCTTTAGAGGAGTAGCAGGAGTCAGGTACCACAAGGACTAAGTTTACACATATAAAATGAAACAAAGGGCTTGTTAAGAGTCTTGCTTTCTTCCATTTTTTTATCATTTGTCTCTTGACAAGTATCTGCCCAAGAACCTGATTAATATGTTTCTGCCTTGGGAAATCTCTGAACTTCATTAAACCTCCTGCCCTCTCTCCTGGAATTTGGGGGAGGCAGAACGCAGGGTGGAGAGAGCAGGGCTTCCCAGACACGTCCACAATGGCTCTAGTGTCCGGAGGACAGCAGGAGCTCTCGGGAAGTCTGTGATAAATTATTCACTTCTCCCGTCCCTTCCGGAATCCCAGTGGCTGCAGAGCTTTTTCACTGAGGACCGTTCATTCAGAAAACACTTACTAAGGGACGACTAAGAGCCAGGAATAGTGCCAGTGTTTGGAAATATGAAGATGAAATGATTCAGAAACATAGTCACTGCCCTCAAGGAACTTCGAGTCCTGAATACTGTTTTTCAAACTATAGGTTATGACCAATTTTGTTGGTTATGCAATCAACTAGTGGGTAGTGACCAGCATAAGAGGGAGAAAGGAAAGGAGGGAGGGAGGAAAGAGGGAAGGTGAGAGGGAGGAAGAGGAAGGAGAGAGCAAGCCAGGGAAGGGAGGAAGGAGAAAAATACGGCCAGAGTGCACCGAAGTCATAGCGTTGTTTCCTTCACTTGCAAAGTCCTGGCCCAGAATGAATTTTTAACACATTTAAATGTAAAATATAAATGCAATACTTTTAAGTGAAAATACTGATTGATTTGTTCTAACTTGTTTCTTTTTCTTTTCCAGGTAATAAGCCACCACCCTACATTATACTAAATGGTATCAGTAGGGTTATGCTTGGTATCCAAAATGATGATGGATGTGTTGAGAGAGAACATTCCTGAAATTAAATATGCTGAATCTTGCCCTGTTTCATTTTTAGACTGTTCATATCTTACATAGACATTACTTAAATTTCAAACTGTGCAAGATCGCATGAAGGCGTGCACACATACACACACACAGATACACATTAGGTCACGTGTCCAATGGATTTTTTGTTGTGAGTGGCTGTCAAAAACACTTGAAAGTCAGTAGTTCAGTGGGAGAAACACATAACCAACCATACCAGAGTATGATGAGTGCCCTGAAGGAGGGGTTGACAGAGTGAAAATCCAAGATGGTGGCAGAGGGAACTGTTCGGTGTCCCTGGGTGAGTCCAGAAGCGACTTGGTGGAGAGCTGGAGAGTGAGGGAGAGGCTGGGATACAGACCATGGGCAGAGTGACCACAGCAGAGGAAGTACAACATGTCCAAAGACTTGGGCACATGACATGTTTGGAGAGTAACAATAAGTACAAAGGGGAAGAACAGCAGGAAGTGATAGAGGATGAGTGAAATGCCTCAAATAGGAGGGCTTAGGAGTGACCTTTAAAAGCTCCAGTCCTTATTGGTATGGCTCCGTGAGTTGAGCATTGTCTGTAGACCAAAATATCACTGGTTCAATTCCTGGTCAGGGCACATGCCTCGGTTGCAGGCTTGTGAGAGGCAACTGATCGATGTTCCTCTTTCACATTTATGTTTCTTTCCCTTTCTTTCTCCCTCCCTCCCCCTCTCTCAAAAAATAAGTAAATACATTTTTTTAAAAAAACGTTCTGTTTCTAACACTTATTTCATGTTTAAAAGAACCCTCCAAAGAGCTGAAGTTCCGTGTGGGACCCCATCAGCCCCATCCTCACTGGGGAGCTGGGTTACCCACTCACCACTGTGAAGCCTTGGTGGCTCCCTGGAAGGGACAGAGGGTTTACTTCGGATATACGAACCTCTTCTACAAGAACACACTGCCATCTCCAGAGGCTGGAAACAGCTGTTCTGGCTTCAGGCTGCTAGCGTCTGTTAAGGTCACTAAGTCAAGAGACTATACACAGACTTCAACAGAGTCAGGGGCTGAGGTCACTCCAGTTCCCAGGGAACTATGGCCCCAGAATCTTGATTAGACTCGACTTTATTCATCTAGAAACATTCACTGAGCACCATGGGGGATATCCTACATAGGTCAGAAAAGGAGAGAGAGGACAAAGGTCTGCCTTTCCAGAGCTTAGGATCTTGTGTGCGTGTGGGTGTGGGGAGGGTGTCTGTGGAGGAGAGTGAAACACACATACAACCATCAGAGGGAATGTCAGTAAGGAGAGGGGTCTGGAGATAGGAGGATTTGGCCAGAGAAAGGAAAGAAGGAATTCCAGGCCAGAGAGTGAACTAGAACAAAGACACAAAGGCGGGAACCTGCTTGCCACATGCGGGGAAGAATGCAGACCGGAAAATCAAACAGGTGCAGCTGATGAACTTGATGGCTTAGGAAGACCCTGGGTCTTGGGCCCTAGAAGGGGCTCTTCACAACCCACTGCAGGCTCTTTCTCTAATCTTGGCTCTGCATAGGCCCACTCCTACTCAGATCTCCTCTGTTCTCAACGACAGTGAGCAAAAGGCATGGCAGCCTCTCACGACAGAGTCAGCGGGGGGTTACTGAAGCTGTCCTGGAGACCACCCTCAGGCCCAAAACAGGACAGGAAGAAGAGAACCAGAAGAGAGAGAAAGTGGGTGGGGAATAAGGAGAGGGAAGGCAGGTAAGAGGCGGGGGGAAGGGAACAGAAAAGAATAATGATGGAGAGAAAGTGGTGGTAGAGGGAGAGGGAAAACTAGTCTGTAACATATTCCCACATCCTGTCCTGAACCCCACTGCTTGACAATGTCCAGCTGCGCCATGTCCTTTATTTAAAACTCACTTCAAAGCCTGCCTCTAGGAAACCTCGCTGACCAACCATCGGAAGACAGCCTCCGAGGATGACCTAAATGGCTGACTTGACACAGGGCATCTTGTTGACCTCTCTTTGGTGTCTCCGAGATCCTGCTGGCCATCCCTGCAGTCCTTGTTCACGTCTCTGCAATGGCAGCCGTCTGCAGACCAGACGTTGTCTTTCCTTACGCTCAGTTATAAAAGGAAGAGCCGCTGCGGGAAGGAGCCAGGAGGTACTTCTTTGAGGCAGGCCACATTCCGTCACACAAATGTGGAAGTGTAAATGAAATAAAAAGGGCTGCTCGCCCCCTTCTGATTTCCCTCTTTACCACAGCCCCCAGCCAAGCGACCATCATATGGCATTCTTAGAGAAACAATAGAGCATTTGTTTAAACCAAGATGCCAAATGGTCATGAATTGCAGAATATATATTTTTAAACAAGTTATTTTCCCCCCACTGTAACATCCAGAATTTAGATGTGCGCGCAGGGCCAGCTGGCAGCAGCATGCAGGGCCTGGCTGGCTACCCGGGGCTGCTCGTTTACCTTGCCCTCCCTGGGGCGGGGGGATGGCGAAGCTGCGTTTTTATGTTATGCTCCAACTTCCATCCAGCCTTTCTTGGTCTGGAGCTTTTCAAGTGTTTATACTCACAACCCACACATATAAGCTGCTCCATAGCCCTCCTACTTGGATTTTCCTTTTAAAGTGAAGCCATCTTCGTGCCCTGCTCTGGTGGTGGACCAGTTTATAGGGGGTTCTTACTGAGCTGCCAGGCACAAAGCAAGAGGAACGTGAGCTGTGAGTTTGCCCAGGAAGGAACTGAGTGTCCCAGCCATGTACTCAGAGCACGAGGGGCTGCCCCTGGAAAAGCTGCTTTTGTTCTTGGTGGATGGAGTCCAGGAAACAGAGGGCTTTCCCCACTTTACCAGGGTCCTGGTAGGACTCAGCATGGCCCAGGCAGTCTGCAGAAGGCACCTCTTAGGTCAGGGTTGAAGTCACAGGCGCCTCTGCCTCCCTGGAAATGCCACTGCTTCAGAGGCGCCCACAGCCTCCACGCCGAGGCTTTGCCTTTCTCTCCACTCAGGCTCACCTGCCTTTCCGAGGGCCCCCAGGGAGCCTCCCACACCCCAGAGGCCCTCATATTTTTCCATCTCTCTATGAGGCATCTTTTTCTCATTAATGTACTAACACTCAAGTTATGTGCAGAGAATGAGGAAAAAGAGACCTTGTGTGGGACTTGGGATTTGTTCAAAGCCTGGGGAAACCGTTTTAGAGGGTGTATGTTTTTTATTCCTTTTATGAGAGATGCATGTTTCCCCCCCTCTGTGACTTGTTTAAAAGTAAAGTTTAATATGCTGCCAGAGAAATTGCTGGTTAATAACTTAATAAGCTATGTGCTAGGAATTATGGGAGAAAAGTAGTATCCAAGAGCTTTTATTGTACAGTTTGGGGCTTGGAGGATATATAGCTTCAGTTATTATATAAAATGTGAACAGAAGTCTCCTTTCTTTTCAAACTTTACTTTCTCCCTAGGATTATAGAAAAAGATAAGTGAGGTGAAGGAAAACTTCCAGAAGCTGCATGAGGAGTCTGTATGCAGACGACAAGGTGAGACCTTCAAACAGCATGGTCAACAGAACTGTGCTAATGTGAACTTGGCACAGCACACACTTGCAACATCGGCTGGCCGCAATAGTAACAATGACAATAATCATATCAACTGTTCTTTATTAAAAGTTTAATCTTCAAAAAAGATTCCTGTTTTATCTTTATTAAATTCTTAAGAGAAAAGAAAAATAATATTATTTTTAAAGGGCATTATTATTCCCATTTTTACAAATCCCCAAAGTAGCTCAAGTGACCTACCCGAGACCAGGGCAAAAACCAAGAATAGAATCAAGGTTTTCCAGACAAACTGTATCTATGTGTCCAAACACAATCAGATGAGAAGTGAGACGCTGCGCCCAGCAAAGGGAGTATTTTGGTTTGCAGCCACGTGCTCTGGTGTTGTGTCCTGGTAGCCAGTCTGATGAAACTCAAGGCTCCGGGCACAGCTGTTTCTGTGGGGGCCGACATAAAGGCCTATTTTTAACAGGGCCAGTTATGTTGATAAAGACTTCTTACTCAACAATAGATATCTCCTATATTTTCCTAGCTCTTTTATACTTTCCCACCCATTATTCACCATGTCCTTCCCTGCCCTCATCTATTTCCCACTGTTGTTTTAGAGCATCCCACTGTACAGAGGGGCCTAAAAACTGAGTCCCACCTCCCAACCCCCCAAATTACAGGCCACACATCATTGGTTAAGTAGCTGAGCTGGGTCCAGAACCCAGACCTGCCCACCTCAAGAGTGCTCTTCACCTTCAGAAGATGTGTTCACAGGCTAGAGGCTTTTCCATTCACTAAGGGCCTCTTGAAATGCCCCTCCCTGTAGTCACCCAGGAAGAGAGGGCCCTGGGCTGGTGAGGGTCCCTTCTGACTCAGTGAGGGAGCCCTGGGCTAGGCTGAAGTTGTGTGGGAAGGTGTTATTTCCAGAGGCTTGTAGGCCAGTCCCTTGGCCAAGGAAGCCTGGGCATCACTGGCAGCTGAACGCAGGAAGGACAGTGAGGTTTTGGACGGTCTCTCTCAAAGCGGTTCCCTTGGCCCATTCACATAAGCCCAGCCCATATGCCCCACAAGGCCTCCTGGAGGCAGCCTGAAGCTTGGCCACACAGGGCGACGTACCAGGGTGAGTCAGCTCAGTATGAAGGGGGAGAAGCAGGAGGCTAAGTGAGGCCTCAAGAAGTCCTCCTGCTAGGTCTCCATGTTACCTGAAAGCCTGCTCCCTGAGTTACTGATTTCAGTTAAAGGTACTGTCTCTGAAAGATCTCTACTAAAAACAACTGTATGGCCCAGGACAATAAACTTATTCACATGTTAGAACTTAGTAACGTGTTAGCATGATTTGTTGGCCAGATCAAGCAGCAGCTGAGAGTAGATTTCTGCAGAAAGGGGATCTAGAGCAGCTAAGTTACAATGGCCAGAAGATTTAGAGCAGGGGTGTCATGCTCATTTTCACCGGGGGCCACATCAGCCTCATGGTTGCCTTCAAAGGGACGAATGTAATTTTAGGACTGTATAAACGTAACTACTCCTTAACAGTTAAGCGAGAGCTCGGGGCTGCTGCCGGATAGAAACAAGGTGGATTTGGCCCACGGCCTTGTGTTTGCCACCTGTGAACCACAGCATGTGTCCCTGTCTAAGGAGGGCAGCTCTAGAGAGGGGGGCCTGAGGCAGCCCAAGGCAAGTGGTTGCAGTATTCCCTGTGAGCACGATCAGGCTGCAGGAAGAACAAAGAGGATCAAGAGGCAAAAAATAAATGTGCTATTTATATCTCTAACTTGGGCCGTCTCCAGAGCCAGCCGCATCTGTCAAGTAGGAAGAAATCACCTGCCCCCTTGTGTTTATATCCTCATCTACAAACATTGGTTCGGATTTTTGGAATAGGGAGTCAGAGCGCTACTTTTAGTCTCCTCTGAGGCTCCCACTGGGTGAGAGGCTGTGTGGGTGAGCCTCCAGGCCCCACCCTACCTTGCACCGTATTTTCTTCTCTTCTATCTTCAACATCTTGAACTTCCACTTAAGCTCCTGTTTGAGGAGAGGATTCCACTAGATTAGGTGACTTCTGAGTTCCCCTCCCACTCTAAATTCTGCGGCTCTACGGTCTTCTTAGCAGCATCTCTACCCCATTCCTAGCTGCCCAGGTCGGGCAGGGGCGTCCGGGCGGCAGGGAGCTGGTGGACTGCTACTAGGAAGGGCTGAAAATTTTGTTGACCATCGGAGAGTCTGGGAAGATTTAATGCACTGCTCAGTGTATCTCTCGTGCATGGAGATGGCAGCCTATTTGCCAATGTAAGCCTGAGTTTATTGACTTCCTTTCAACTCTTGGATCAAACCCAAATTCCTCTGGCTGACATTTAAGGCCTGTCACACCTGGCCTCTTATCAAATCTTATACTGCTCTCCAAAACACACCATGTCATCTTCAGCTCTGTCCCCTCACTGGCCCACAATACCTCGCATGCATTCTCTACAGTGTGACAGCGCGAATGCTGTGCACCATTGCGAACTGCTCTTTCCCGACGCTTCTGGTGTTAGATCACACCCATGCTGTAAGATCCATCTCAAATACCTACCCACCCCAGAATGCCTTCCCCGGCTATCCAAGTCCACATTGTTTTCTGAAGTCTTGTGTTTATTATATGTATGACAGAATTAGAACTTCTATATGAACATCAGTGTTGGTTGTTTCACATAGATAAGCTTTCTTTTCAACTAGATTGGAACATAACCAAACTCTGATAACAGAGACTCCATTATATGTGACTAAAGTGGTTCCCACAAGCTGAGCAGCGTACCAAGATCCCTTCCTTTGTCCTTGGGCGCTGAGACCAACACAGCTTCCTTAGCAACACAGGCTCTATACCAGCATAACCTCACTCATTCTCCAATCTAGGAAAATTAGCCTTAACTAACAGCTACATCTCACTCAGCCTTTAAAGCCTTCTCCCTCCTCCTAGATGACTTCCTGACATTCCACCCCCACCCCCGCCTCCCACAAGCTGGCTCCTGTAACACAGTCTGGCCTCAATATAGCATTTACCAAATTCTTACTTATTTACAGTTAATTAAATCCATACCTGCTTTGACCAGGTAGCTCGGGTGCTTAGAGTGTCATCCCGATATGCCAAAGTTGTAGGTTTGATCCCCAGTCAGGGCACATACAAGAATCAACCAATGAATGCACCAGGAAGTGGAACGACAAAATTAATGTTTCTCTTCTTTCTCCAAAATCAACAAATAAAAATAAAAAAAATCCATAGCAGTCTTATTTACTTGGTTTTTGAAGTAGGGACAACATTTTTCATCTCTAAATTCCCCACTGTGCCTTGCTTTGTACTGTTTGTGAATCTGAATCAGCTTGAATTCACTGGGAACAGCTCAATGAAGGTAACCGAGGTGTTGATTTATCCAAGAGATGGAACGTGTTACGCGCTAAAGGAAAAACCCCACTGTATTAGAGCTTTACATCATATTATGAGAATGTGTTGAGGACACTTAGAGCCTGCACTCCCTTGAAAGCAGGGCCATGACAACACGGCCCACACCTTCCAACAGCAACACCCCAACAGGCCAAGAGCTACAAGTGGAGCAAGACAGGGTGTTTCCGAGCCCTTTATCGAACTAATTACCAACTCCAGGTTAGGTCTGCAGGTTTCTATATTCGAAAGTAGAAAGCATGAGCAACTGGGGAGTGAATTCTTGATGTACAGTTGCATAAAAGGGCTGTTTCTATTTCTCGCAGAGGTATGATGAAACTTTGATCTTGGGCAACTAGCTTAAAGGCTCAGTTTAATACATTGACCACTGCTGACTGCTCTTACCCAACCAGTTTCCATAAGCTCAGCCTGTCAACAAGAAATACCTCGTATATCCTCAAGCTTCACTTCTCAAACAGCTTATTCCTTCAGGTCTTGGACATACTTTTAAAAGTACTATCTAGTGAAAGTGCTTTGCACCTTGTCCATTGGTTTGGGTTAAAATATGCTAACTTAATGTTTCTCTCTGTTTTTTAAAAAATACAAACAGGATCTCACCCTGAGATACCATGACCTTAAACATTCCTGAGAAGTCTGGAAGGGAAGCGAGCAGATGTCAACAAGCTTGGGTCTAAAATACACCAACTTCGTCTCTCTCACCATTCAAATATGTATGAGGCTCAAGAAGACTTTGAATGGGCTGAGTTGGAGGATTAAAGAAGGGTCCTCATGAGAATCTTCCTCTCCAATAAAACCTTGGGGTTGAAAGAAAAGCAATTTTAAAAAGGGGGAAGAGGAAAGTACTGGGAAAACTTTTATTTTGATAAAAAAGAAAAAGAAAGTGCCAAGAAGAAACAAACCAAAAGCAAAACCCAAGCCCAGCAATGCCTGGAAACTTGCTATGTAACTAACCATCCCTGCTCAGACTTGCTTCCCCTAACATTTTGGCAGGGACCACAAATGGTAGCCTTAAAATGCCACACGATCCTCTGAATACTTTAACAATCCTTGACCGGAGTCATTCAGTGGCATGGGAGTAACAGCAACCTGCAGCTGTGGCGAAAACCGAGGGCTCTATTTCAAGTACAGCGGTTACGAAAGAAGGACCTCTTCCTTTGGGAAGGGATCAGTCCAAGAGACATGAGGGCTTTGGGGAAGGGCTAAGGGACAGTGGGAAAATGGAATCAGACCTAAGCCCCAGTATTCCTGCCTGGGAAGTGGAGTATCTTGTGTGAATAAATTTGGTGGTTAGAAAATAAATGCTGTCTTCAGCTGTAAAGCAAAACAGAATCCTACACCAGGCCTTCTGCAGCTGGCCACAGACTCCCCTGGGAAAGAACTGGGATTGCCACACACAAAAAGGCAAGCCCTGGCTTTGTCTCTAGAAGCATATTTTCCTTACACGTTCAAGCCCACAGGCCCCCCAGGGACACACCACTCAGCTTGGGGGGACCAGTAAGTGAGAGAGAATGGGGAGAATAGAGGAGAGCTTGGATAGGGGTGGACAGGGAAGGAAGTGGCAAAGTGACTGGGAGTACATGTGCTGGGGCAATAGAGGGACAGATGAGGGGCTCGTACAGGGAGAACTGGGAGTGTCAGGAGCACCCGGGGGGAAGCTGTGTAGGAAAGGAGATGGACCATAGAGCTAATACTTTTTGCAAGTAACAACTAACTTGGGGTAACAAATTGGGTCTAGTACAAAGAGTAGGTCTTCAACGAACATTAGCTCCCTCCACCATCTCTTCCCCAGCCCCACATCAGCACTGTTTTACTCAAAAATTTATTTCCCAAGGTTGCTTTCCCCATAACCTTGGGACCTGTTCTTGTATTCTTGAGAGCCTGTTTTTCTCACCAGAATATCAGACTGTTATTTTTCAAAATGATAAATACTTACTGCATGCCAACAAAGCATTGGTCCTACCCCAGGCAGTGAGGCCACTGGGCCAGCTGCCCAGACAAGGGAGTGTGGACTCCCCAGCAGGGCACCAGGGCCCTGTAGCCCCTCAGTGCAGGTCATCCCGGGTGGACACGGAAAGGATTCTGGAATGACCCCATCAACAGCCTCAGCCCTGCCCTGTGGCTCCAAGCTCCGGCCACAGGCCCTTGAGGACGAGGGCGTGAAGTATTTAGAAGAGAAGGCGAGCCGATCACAGTGCCTGGCACTCTGACCCGGGCCCTCAAATGCGCACTCTGCCCCCAAACCAGCAGCACGAGAGTCGCCTGGGAGCTCGTCAGAAGCGCAGGACCTCATCAGAAGCGCAGGACCTCAGGCCCCACCCCGGGCCACTCCTGTGCGCCCTGGTCTGAGAAGCACTGCTCTGAAGAAAGGAAGGCAGCGCCCTCAACACCGCGCGGTAAAAGTGCTGTCTGGACAGATGGAGGGGTGTGGCTCAGAAGAGCGAGCCTGACAAGGCCCAGTGAGCTGAGTCCTCAACAAACGCTAGCTATCGTCAGGCAGGATCTTACCCCTGGTCAGCCGTGTGAGAACAGACTAATAAATACCCTGTCTCTCTGGGCTGCACTTCCCCACATGCAGGGGATGGGAGTGGGTTGGAATCAATTTCAAGATTCTTTCAAGATACTTAAGTTCCAGGTCTGTGATTCTGTCTGTGGCCTTGTTTTGTTCCCTTTGCCACACTGAAGTAGTGGTTTTAATAAACAGTTGCAGTATTTGATGTAGCCTGGAATACAGAGGGGCTCAATAAGTGTTTGTTGCATGGAGTGATAATGTGTAGTCTATTCTATCTAAGCATCACCTCAAAAAAGTGAAAATGGGCCATGAACTTCCAGAAAAATCAATCACACAAGAGTATCAGGTTTAAATGGCACTTTGGGGAGCAAATGGCATAACTGAAAATAACTTGCTAAGGTAGCTTTTAAGTAACCAACCTCAGAAATTCATCCATATGTGAAACAATTGTATGGCCCCTCTGGCTGACATATCTGTACAAAGTTTCAATGGCTACATCTCCTGGGTAGCAGGCTAGAGAAACAGTCCAACCATCTTTCTCAAATGAATCATCGGCCTCAGGAAAAAAATAAAAGTGCCCTTTAGCACAACTTTTATTGAACCCAATATTCATCCTTGACCCTTTCCCTCAGGGCGATGGGAGACTCAAGAATGCACAAGAAACATCAGCAGTTCTCAATCTGACTGCATTTTAGAATCTCCTGGAGAGTTTTAAAAATACCAGTGCTTGGACTACACCCTAAACCAAAAAATCAGAAATTCTGGAGGTTGGACCTGGCATCAGCAGGTTTGAAAAGCTCTCCAGATGATTCTAATATACAGCCATCAGCCAACCTGGTACTTGATAAATGCCAACAACAAGGGTCAGAAACCCCTCATTCTGTGGGAGCTCGGCAGGTAATCTACAGAAGTTAGCTCTGGCCCATTGCGGTCCTATGGGAATTTGGCCTGGTATTGCCGGACCTTCCAGTTTTTCAAAAGAAGCTAGAAATCTGATTTATTGTAAAATTTCCTGATTTTAAAAATACCAGCAGCTAAAGTCAGACAAAACACACCTATGGTCAATTTGATCTAGATGCACTGTCAGTCTGACCCCTCTGGTGGCAGGTGCACAATACACCCAGGCCTGAGCAATGCCGCATGGACAGCCAGGAGAAGACTCTTCGTAAGCCGATACAATAAAACGCTTACCTATGGCAGCTTCCATGTTGAAACACCAGAAGTAAAAACTGAAAAAATGTCTATACTGTTTTAACTTATCTGTTAACTCACGCCAAGGTGAAAGGCTGACTGAACTGGGTATCTCACCCACGGGGTCTGCCTCCCCAGTTGTTTCACTACAGAAAAATAGATTTTCTTATACTAAGGGAGATTTGAGAACAGTTCAAGAAATACTGACAAATCTGCTAAACAGAGCTTGGCACACAGGAGGCATCCAAAAAGCAAAAATTTACTTAATTGAATCTTTAAAATCTTAGTGAAATACTGATGGCCATCCCCCACCCACTGCTGGTGTAAAGATAAACGGACATATCTCTTGCAATTCAATGTGGCAGTGTGTATCAAGACCCTAAACAATTTTCATATCCTTGTAGTTAACTTATTTTATTGTTGGACATAAAACCTAGGGTAAAAACCCATGATCACTTAAAATCTCTCTCACTTAAAATCTCTCTCACACACACATACACACAACCATAAGGATTTTGACTAGAATGTTATTTATGATATAAAAAATGGAAAACAAAGTAAAGGGCCAGCAATGGAGCAATGGTTAGGTAAACTTAATGCCTGATAAAAAATATGCTACCTTTAACAAATACATTCAAAGATATTTTTAAATTTAAAAATAGGCAAAAGTATTTTACTTTTAGAGATGCACAGGTGGTAAAACTAGGAAGAAAAGCAAGGGAAGAGTTATCATAAGCTAGGACAATGACAACCTCAGAGGAATGATAGGGTACAAAGAGTTTTTTTAAATGTTTGTCATGAAAAAAATTTTTTAACTTGTGATAAACTATACATAACATAAAACTTACCATCTTAAATTAACCATTTTAAGTGTACAATTCAAGTGTTGATCACATCACACTGTTACTCACCCAATCTCCAGAACTCTTTTCACCTTGTAACACCACAGCCCTGGACCCATCAAACACTGGCTCCTCATCCCCCCACACCCCCTGCTCCCCAGCCCTGGCAATCACCACTCTGCTTTCTTCTCTATGAGCCTGACTGCTCTAGGTTCCTCGTGTGAGTGGGGTCATATAGCATTTGTCCTTTTGTGACTGGCTTATTTCACTTAGCATAGTATCCAAGGCTCATCTGTGTTGTAGCATGTGTTAGAATTTTCTTCCTTTTTAGGATGAATAATGTTCCATTCTCTCTCTCTCTCTCACACACACACACATACTACATCTTTTTTATCCATTCATCCATCAATGGACACTTGGGTTACTTCTACCTTGTAACTATTGCAAATAATACAGAATAATATTGTGAATGTGCAACTATCTCTTTGAGACTCTGCTTTCAATTCATTAAATATATACCCAGGAGTGGGACTGCTAGGTCACATGTTACTTATATTTTTAATTTTTTGAGGAAATGACATAAGGTTTTCCACAGTGACTACACTATATAGAATTTTTAATAATAATAGTAAATGCTTTCAGGATACTGTTAAGTGAACAAAGTAAACTATAACTTACGTTTACAGTATAACCTCAGCTACATTAAAAATGAATAGGAAAAAAGATGAAGTAACTACATACATAAAACTGTTAACCAATATAATAGCGGTTTCTGCTGGATGTTGGTAAGATTAGACTTATATTCTCTTCCATATTTTATATTTGACTAATATTCCATGACAAGTATGTACAACACTGACAATCAAGAAAAAAAAGAAAAAATTTAGTAGGACATATTTTTCTTCCTGGTTATCACATCATTCACTGTACAGTCTGATAGTCCATTCAGTTCACCACATTTACTGGAAGAAAAGCACACACACATGCACTTACTTTTTCCTTTTCATAACCAAAGGAGACACTAGAGAACCAAACTGTTTTATAAAAAATTTTCAGCCTGACACAAGTGGCACACGGGGAGAAGGGAGAAAGTGAAGTGACTGGCAAGGGGGTGAGTGCTGGGAGACAGCTTCCTCCCAGGCAATCTCCAGAGGCCAGGCCGCGGCACTGTCCCCTCATTGAGCCCCCCACCCCCAGCCACAAGGTGGTAAGGCAGGTTGCCCCACCCTAGCCACTACCTAAGGCTCTGCCCCACACAATTTACAGGTGTCTTTTCTACAATAGGCTATGCTGCTAAGACAGGGAGTTAAAGCAGCTCTATGTAATACACAGAAACAAACACAGAGAGGCTGCCAAATTGAGGAGACAAAGACATATGGCCCAAATGAATGAACAGAACAAAACTCTAAGAAAAGAACTAAATGAAATGAAGATAAGCAATCTATCAGATGCACAGTTCAAAACACTGGTGATCAGGAGGCTCAAAGAACTCACTGGGTACTGCAACAGCATAAGAAAGACCCAGGCAGAAATGAAGGCTGCATTAAGTGAAATAAAGAAAAATCCACAGGGAACCAATAGTGGAGGGATGAGGCCAAGATTCAAATCAATGATTTGGAACATAAGGAAGAAAAAAGCATTCAATCAGACCAGCGAGAGGAAAAAGAATAAAAAAAATGAGAATAGAATAAGGAGTCTCTGAGACACCTCCAAACATACCAGCATCTGAATCATAGGGATGCCAGGACAAGATGAAGAGCAAGAAATTGAAAACTTATTTGAAAAAATAATGAAAGAAAACTTCCCTAATTTGTCAAAGGAAACAGACCTACAAGCCTAGGAAGCACAGAGAGTCCCAAACAAATTGGACCCAAAGAGGACCACACCAAGACAAATCATAATTAAAATGCCAAAGGTTAAAGATAAAGAGAGAATCTTAAAAGCAGCAAGAGAGAAGCAGAGAGTTACCTACTACAAAGGAGTTCCCATAAGACTGTTAGCTGATTTCTTGAAAGATACTTTATAGGTTAGAAGGGACTGGCAAGAAGTATTCAAAGTGATGAAAAGCAAGGATTTACAACCTAGATTACTCTATCCAGCAAAGCTATATTTAGAAGGGCAGATAAAGTGCTTCCCAGACAAGGTAAAACTAAAGGAGCTCATCATCACCAAGCCAATATTATATGAAATGTTAAAGGGCACTATATAAGAAAAAGATAAAAACTAAGAACATTCAAATGGCAACAAATTGCACAACTATGAACAACAAACTGCACAACTATTAGAAAAACAAATTAAGCAAACAAGAAGAACAGAAACAGAATTACAAATATGGAGGTCATTTGGAGGGTTATCAGCTGGGAAGGGGAAGGGGGTAGTGAGGGAAAATGTGCAGGGATTAAGAGGTACAAACTGTTAAGTACAGAATAGACAAGGGGAGGTTAAGACCAGTACAGGAAATGGAGAAGCCAAAGAACTTACATGCATGGCCCATGGACATGAACTAAGGGAGGGGATGGCTAGAGGGAATGGGGGTATCAGGCAGAGGGGAGCAAAGAAGGGAAAACTGGGACAACTGTAATAGCATAATCAAGAATATATATTAAAAAAAACTTTTAAGCCCAATATAATAGTAATTTTCTCAAAGTAAATAAACCTTTTCTCCTCTTAGTCCTACTGGACAGAGGGTTTAAAGTCCTTCCTATGCAGGCAGAGCCTGTGGGCAAGCTGGGCCAGGGGCAGACAGCACCCGACCAGGGACTGTGCCAACTGCTCCTCCACGGCGCCCACAGCCAGCCTCTCCAGCACAGCAGCTGACCCCTGTTCTCACTCAGTTTCTGGCCTGGGCAGCTCAGTTTTCCTTCAATAGTTGGTAAACTGCCTTCACACCAAGAGAGAGAGACAGTAAACTGGATTGAGGAGGGAGGAATGGAGAAAAAAGGGGAAGGAAGGGACCTGAAGGATTAATGAGCTGATTTCTATAAAGGCTTTGACATCTTGGAATGAAAAGCGGCCTGTAAGAGCAGAAGCCCAGTCCTCTACTCAGGCCATGTTGCCAGCTGGCCATTCATCACCAGAAATTCCCCAATAACTCCATGGCTATTGCTTAATCACCTCATATAAATCCCTATTAATCTTGCAAAGTCAAAACACAAATATATGACAAAAGTCTTTATGTGCCCTAATTTCAGGGTCAAAATTTTAAAAACTGAATTGGTTATCCAATGGCTCCAATGACCTTCAAAAAAAAAATCCCTTCTTTGGGAATCAAAGGACAAATAAATGACACCCTCACTAATGTTTTTGTACTTATTGGACTGCATGAACTCAGGCTAATGATCAAATAAACTGTAGAGGAAAAAAGGTGTTGGTGCTAAAATTTAAACCAATATTTTTGTTTTTGCTGTAACATTAATGTTTCATAGCTTATACTGAAAAGATACAGAAAGTCCTTAGTGGGCACAAAGGAACATGTATTCCTCTTTCACGTGTCAATTGTTAGGGACAGAAAGGAGCCACTTCAACAGTGGAATCTGGAACGCTGTGCATTATAACGTCTTTCATGGGAAAGGCAGGTGAGAACGTGAAGACAGGGTTGGCTTTGAGGAGGGCCCGCTAGGACCCAGAATGGGCTCACGTGAGCAAGCAGCTGTTAGTGCAAACACCTCCTGTAGCAACACTCTCAGAGGACCTCAGGGAAAGGGCAAGTATGTGACAGATCAAAGCTGCATCACTTACATCCAATTCATATGCGACACTTATCTCCAATTCAGGAACCTCCAAGTTGTTGTGTTGATGATGTGAATAATACAGGGAAACAGATCCATGGCTTTGGAATGCATCGTGTTCTGGCAATACATTTTCCTCCCAAACTTTATTTTAGGCTCCAAACACATCCTGGTTAACATGGTAAAGTGCATTGGGCAGTAAGAGGAAGCCTGGTGTTCGGAACCATCTACAGACCACCCACAAAGTGTAAAGTTCACACTTGCATAATAAAGTGTTGACTGTACTGGAAACATAAAAAGTGGCTTTCCTGGACTCTCAGCAAGCAAGGTGGAAACTCAGTGAATTGAAGTGATTCATGCCTTTGTTTTCTAGGGCTGGAAAATCATGGAGAAAAATCAGAGAAGTGGGTGGGGGTGATGATGATGAAAAGCCTGATTAGAAAATTGCAACAGCAACCCCGGGGAAGGTTAAAAGAGGCCAGGAGGACTTCTCCAGCTCCAGAGGAGGCTTATGGCAGCATTGTCATCCATCGTCAGGCATTGCACAACATGAAGGTCTGTTCAGATGGCTGGCCTGTTGCTCCATCTCCTTCCTATCCAAACAGATGGAACAGGCTCATGAAGCCAGTGGATGATGAGTTTCTGTAAAACCCATTAAAGGGTAGCAAGCTACGGGGGCAAAAATTCCTTCCTTACAGAACTTTAAGAACAGGAGATGTAGTATTCTGTCTCTGTCCAGGCCAAGCTGGAAGCAGGGGTTTCAGTAGCAGGGTTTCTGGAGGGCCCTGACTTCCTGATAACCTAGAAATAATAGCCGGAGGGTCTGGCCCACGGATTGGTAAACACGTAAGAGCACAAATGTGATCACAGTTCTCTGTTCTGAAAAAAGCACCTGGGGGAGGCTGTCTAAAAGCCACACAGAAGGCAAATGATACTAGGGTTATGGAACTGGTTTATGGTCAATTGACCCCTACTCTTTAAATAAAAGAGAGAACAAAAACTGGACGGAAAACCCTCACTCATTTTATTGGCATTTCAGACACTAAAGAATTTCCCCTATCAATATCCCTGTCCAAAGCTATAGGTGCTTAGAAAAACCGAAGACTCACATATCCACACACTGAGGAATCCTTCACTAGCAGGTTTCCTTTAGGATTTTTTTCACGATGTGGCCCAAGTGTTCCTTCAGCTTCGTTTCCTGCCACATGTACCTTACACTCACACCAGAAGAGCTCTTGATCGTTCTCCACACTCACCACGCCATTTCACACTGCCTTGCCTTTGCCGGCATCACTACCTGAGCCTGGAATGTTCTACCTTGCCCTGGCCACTTGGCAAAATGCTACTTGTCTCTTGAAGGGTGCAATATTGGGTCCCCGCACCCCTCCTCTGAGCTACTTCTGTCCTTACCACATACATTTATTATCACACTTACCACACTGGATGAAAATTATTTATTTACACATCTTTCTCACACCCTGGGTGTGAGCTCCTCGAAGCCAGGACTATATCTGCATCCCTGCTTCTCCTAACACAAAGGCCGGTGTGTGGCCTGTGCTCAACAATGCTCTGTTGAGTTCCACTGAGTTGCAGGCCTTGACATACAAGGTGGGAAGCCCAACAAAAGTGAACAGAAGCATATATTAAAAAAAAAAAAAGAGGCTATTATGTGAGACAACCAACATTCTGATTCTTAATCAAACGCAGCATATCACAGCATGGAATGTGGGGGCCCGGGGCCTCCGGCAGGCCTGCCCTGCTGGAGCTCACAGAGGACACACCGGGGGCCCGGCAGTAACACCGCCCCGCCAGTGTCAGAGTCCTGCGGCCTGGGTTTTGAACGGTGTTACCGAGAGGGTTTCCTATGTAGTCAATGGGAAATTCTTTTATTCCATCTTTCGCACAGAAAATGTTCTAAGTTCTAGAATAAACGAACAATGGCAAGGATGAAAATAATATGCATTTGCCCTTCTTTGCCTTGCTTGTTCAAACTACTCTACTGAAAATGGCGACACCCGCGTCTTCTTCCTCACACCTCACCTGGCCTTCAGAGCCCGCTGAAGCGTCACAACAATCTCTAATCTCTGAGTCGCCACAGCACCAAGGGTTTGCACCACACTATTTCATCAATTACTGCCTTTCATTGTTACAACATCTAACACGGGGTTGAGCACATATTAATAAAAATAAGTTGATTTTCATCTATAAAAATCACAGGGTTGAGCAGGTATTAATAAAAATAAGCTGATTGGTGGACAGATAAAAAGCCATTTACATGTCCCCCAGCCACACAGCAGTTTTAGAATAATTGTCAAAAAAATATTTTTCTTTCTTTACCACAGCCCAAAGTTCTAAAAAGATAAATACTCCAATAAGTTTAGAAAACTCATGCCAATGACGTTTAAAACTCCCACGACTAGAAACAGCAACTCTCCAATATATTCCTAACCCCTGATAAGGCCTTGCTCCTGAGAGATTTTAACATACCTCTTGGCCAGCCAGAGTTTGGCTCTGGTACAAACAGCAATGTCGGCCAGCTCCTGCTGAGAGCATGCGTTCGTTCTGTATGTGGAGTCTGAGAAGGCTTTTAACAAATGAAAAACCTAAACCAAAAAAGAGAAAAAGCAATTTCTATTGTGAAAATATATATATTTTTTCTCAATGCAAGTTCCTCATTTTCAGGTTTTCTCAAAATAGCCCCCTCAAAGAAAACGGACACCTGCAGAATGGGGCTCCGGGCTCTTTGCAGGAAGCACTTTGGCATTGGAGGGTGTGGCAGGTGGCACGAAACCTATGTACCTGTGCTCAGTGTTCGGGATGTAATTCCAAATAAAGATGGCCGCTCTGCGACCAGACAATCATTTGATACAAGCACTTAGTAGTTACAAACCCATAAATTGATTTTAGCAAAGAAAGATGGGTACTCTGTGACCAGACAATTATTTGACACAAGAGCCTATCAGTTACAAACAACCTATAAATTGATTTTAGCAAAGAAATGTAAACATCTTTCTTTACGTTAGCAGTCTCTATTAAAAAAAATGTGCCCTTTAAAGTCTGAGAGTCTAAGCTGGTTTACATGTCTGGGTTCATCGGAACAGTCTTGGCTACAGGAACAGGTGACAGTGACGCTTGCCTTTGCAAATCCTAGGCAGTGGCGTTTGTAAATTATTTAGATTTTTTAGCAGTTTTTTGCTGAGCTGTCAGGAGTGGAGGCAGCAGTGCAGACACACCCGACTTTCTTACATGACATTATATATCAGAATTAAGCAGGAAAAAGAAGAATTAAGCAGAGGAAGACAGATCTGTGGTATCTCTAGCTGCCTGTATTTAGAATGTGGGCCATGGTTCCAGCAGACATATGACACAGGCCAGGTGCAAGTGTGCGTGCCCACCTACATGTGTCTTGGCTTCTCACTCATATATGACATCAAAAAGGCCTTTGTGAGGAGTACATGCCTGCAGCTGAGAAAGAAAGTGGATAAGGGCATAGATGAGATCCTCTGAACTTTGCTATTTCCAAGGAGAAAGACGCATAGCAGAGAAATCCTTCAGTCATCCTTATCTGAATGAAGGAGAGGAGTGGCTGGAGCAAAGCAAGTGCAGGTAACACACCAAGAACTCGGAAAGGTTATTTTAATAACCAGTTAGTCTTCTTTCCCTAATGTATCCTTCACCAGAGCTGAAGGTGATTCTTTCTAAGCACCAAGATTCAACTTTTTGTTTTTTCTCTCTCCTGTCAGTGAGGGGCATAACTAAGAGTTACAGACGGAAGGGAGTAGAGAGAAAAAGCAAGAGGCCAGGAAAAACAAGAGACCTAGAGTCATCACACCCTAAACAGGTAGATGTTTGCAGGTTTTCTTGGATCAGACATCTGCAATTACCAACAACGAGTACCTGCTGACCGCCTTTTGTTTACAGAAACAAAATATTTTGTGATTCATTTATTTTATGTAACCACCAGATATTTCTTCTAAACAGAAGTAACTATACAGGAGAACGCACACATGTCCTGATGTGGAAACCAAAAATGCTTTCTCTAATAATGGATCTGTTATTTCAGAAGCAACAGATCAAATGTCACTACTTCAACCACACCCCCACAGGGACCCAAACCGCCCATCATGAAGTCTGGAGAAATGGGTCTGGCCGGGGCTTCTGTTCTTATGTGGTGACTGCCAGAGTGAAAAAAAATACCTCCCTCTGCGTGAATCCCCACCAGCCTGAAAGAGCTGGCAACGTCACTGGGCCTCGCTTTACTTTTCTCCGCAGCTGCACAAAACCAACCACCAGGGCTTTTCATGGTGTCACAGGATTGCAATTAATCAGCAGACACCAGCAAAATACATGGCTGTGGAATTTACTTGTAAAGAAAGCTGTGAGATTTTCAAATGCCTCTCATTTAGAAGTGATCACTTCAAAAATAACTCCTGATGGATGTTTAAACTTAGTCCTATATTTGCTCACCTTGCTTGGCAAAAACAAGCCTGTTTTGAAATGCTTGGTAGCTCTGGTTTATGAAAATCAGCCTACAGGTCCATCAATTCTGTCACCTTGGGTACGAGCCACACAACAATCGTATGGAGAACTAAGAGTGTGGTCAGGCCCAGGCCTGGGATAATTTGGAAACAGCCTATAATACACGGCTGCCCTGAAGCAAACACGGGGAGCCCAGAGCTGCCAGAGCTGAGGATGATGACTAGCTGAATGCACATGAGAGCTGTGAGAAGTTCAGTGTCGTTTTTGGGGTCCCAACTTTACAACAGGACTCAAACATTTGGTTCACAAATATTTATTGGACAACCATTACTACCAGGGACTGTCCTAGGAGTTATAGCAGAGAACAGAGCCCCTGCTCTCCCGTAGCTTCCATGCTAGTCATGGATAAACAGAAGCTTCCCTGACTCTGCCCGGCCGGGAGACAGAACCTACACAGTAGCGTCGCCATCACTTTCCTCTGATGCTTCCGGACCTCCTGCTCCACCAAGTCCGGTGCGCAGCAGCAATCCAACAACCTTTTGCTGAGTTGATGTCAATATTTGGTGCCTCTTCCCTTGCTTGTGTTAACTGTGCCTTTAGGACACATGCCCATGGGTTTGGGGGAGCTGCTGTATGTACCAACCCCTTCTTGGGAATGGAGAGCTGAGTGACACTGCACTGATCTCATGGGGGAAGCAGAAAGCTAGATGAGTGGTTAGAATGCAGCCCTATGGCAAAGAGTGGGAGAAGCACACAATTTGGAGCCAGGTGGACATGGGTGTAAACCAGGTACTATCAATGGGGCTTTGGGCAACGTACTTAACTTGTTTCCTCATGGTATAATAACATCTATATTATAGGATTGTAGAGAGACTTAACAGCATATATGGTACTTGGAACACACTATTCACCTAAGAAAAATGTTAGTTCTCTTCCTTTTTCTGTCTGCACCCTCCCTTCCAGCCTCCCTTCCAGAAATTGACAGAAAGAGTGATTCTCATGTATGGCCTTGGAAAAATCTGGCCAGAATTGGGAGAACAATATACAAATAGAGAAACATAAATACTAAAAGAAAATTCTTAAGGGTATTAAAAACAGTGGTATTACTCCCCAAAAGAGTAAGCCTGAATGCAAATATGAACTTTAGTTAATAATAATAATAATGTGTCAATATTGGTGTATTAACTGTAACAAATGTACTATTTACTCTAATGTAAGATATTAATAACAGTAGGAAATTGAGAAGGGACTGGGAGGAGAGGAATATATGGGAAGTCTTTGTACTATCTGCTCAGTTTTTCCATAGGCCTAGAATTGTTCTAAAAAGAGCAATATTTTCTTTTCTTAAAAGAAAATATTGGGACTGCTCAGGGGACAGCAAGTGGCTGTGTGTGACGAGAGCACAGCTGGGGGATGTGTGCAGGGGGGAAGGAGGCACAGTGGGACCGGTGGTCGCGTCAGACCGAGAAGGCTCTTAGATGCAACATCAAGGAACGTGTATTGTATTCTGTAGGCGGCAAGACCTCTTCAGAGAGAGCTCAGAGTGAGCAGATCTGTGATTTGGAAAAGAAGGCCAGGGCAGTGTACAGGCTGGATTGGGTGAAGGGGGCATCTGCAACAGTCTAGTTAAGAGGTGGTGAGGGTGGAAACCAGAGGCTGGAAACTAAGAGCTTAGGGGTCACAAGTGGTTGCAGATGTTTTATTTGGATTACATGGTATTTCAAAAATAGTCCTTTATGAATTGGGAGATTTCACATCAAAATCATCCTGAGTCCCAACTTCTTTTGAAAAATCGGAACACCTGGCAACTCTGGAGACATGCCCCCACAGAGCGGCAGTCACCTGGCTGGGCTGAGGAGCCGCAGTGGGCCCCTTCGACGAGAAGGGCGTGTTCACCACTATCCTCACTATTGCCTAGTACTCACGGTCCTTCAGGTGGAGTGTCACTGTCCTGTATCACTGTTCTTATGCTTCCCTCCCAAACTTATGGAAAATCAAGAGGTAAACGAGATCTTCACTGAACCCAAATCTCTATGAAAACACAGTTTGAGAACAAAGGATAGATCAAGAGGGCTGCAGGTTTATGCCTATACCCCTTACATTCATTTATTGCCTGAAACAGAGAGGACCGAATTTGTGACACCCCGCCCCACCCTACTCTAAATGATAACAGCAGTGCAATGATGAGGAAAGGATATATTTGAGAGACATTTTGGAGGCTGAAAAGGCAGCACTTGGCAACTACTGCTTTAGACATGGAGTTGAGGGTCAGGAAGGAGACTCAACTCAGGCAGCTGGGGATGGAGGGCCATCCTTCAAGACAGGGATCACAAATGAACATACAGCAGTTCTGGGAATGTGGGAGACTGATTTAATGAGTTTGGTTAGGAATATCCAGAGATGACTGCTCCAGTTAGGGAAATACACTGTACAGACCAGGAATTCTTTTGAGAGTGACAAGGAGCTCCATTAGTAATCACATTGGGACAAACCAGGACAGCTGGTTACCTCCAGCTATGGCAGGCCCTTTAGAAAAGCTTAGAGTGGGTTTAGAGATGTCTCCAGCAAAAGAAATGGGAGAAAGCTTCGTTGACTTAGGATAGCTGTGACTCAGTCAGAAAGAGACCCAAAACACACAGGAAGCAACCAAGTGCAAACCAGCAGCATCGCCCTGGACTATCACAGGCTTGGGCTGCCCGGAGATGCGGTGGTTCATGCCTGCCCTGAGAGGGGGTGGTCAGGACGCAGCTGGGAGTGGACTAGATTTCTTGCCCCTGAGATGCATACCTTAACGAAACTCTGGGAGGGTCTAGGAGAAGTCTGGAGAACCTGAAAGAAGTTACCCTCTGCCCACCCCCCACCGCGCCCTGCCTAACTACAGAGAGACTCAGGGAAGCTTCCAACCACCTGTGCAAGCATGGGGTCCATTTGGGCAGCTTTGGATCTTAAAAGGGACTCCACAGAGCAAATGTAATGCTCTCTGAAAAAAAACACTACAGGCCTAAAAGAAGTCACGAGGCAGGTCCTGAAAAAACTTGCACTGCACCAGTAAAATATGTCTGGTTTGTGCTGCTAGACTGAAATAGTGACTGGTGTTAGACAAGATCGAGATGACAGATGGCTGTTTGGGAGTGCAACGCCGAGATGGGTTTTCCTCTCCACCAAGCATGGCTTCCAGGCAATTTTCCCCTTTGTAAAGTCAACAGCAGCTGAGCTCCAGAAACCAGCAGGATCCAGCAATAACAGGACCAGGTTAGGCAGGTCATGAAAAAGGACAACTCCAAAGAGAAAAAAGGTGTTCATTTCAGAGGTCAGATATAAGTGGGTGCATGTACTGTAATTTTTAACAATCCCACCCTCTGAAGATCAACAAATCTACCCACTTTGGTGACTGTATTTTCTTAAAAACAAATTATACCCTTCGGCGGCATGCAGACTGGGGGTAAATGATCACTTCTGCCCCTATCACATTTGGCCAAGTATAAAATTTCCGCATCTGCCATTTTGCCTAGCTCTCTCCCTGCGTTGCTCCAACCCCCACAGCTAAGTCCGGGCCACATTTTTCCAAGCTCAGTGTTTACATAGGATTTTATTTCGGCTGGTAAAACATCTGTATTTTTTCAGGGACTTAAATAAATGATCTATGCTGGGAATGTACAGTATAGGGTGATGTCAGGCCCCCTTTTTTTCTCGACTCACTGGGCAGAACAGGCAAACATTGTTTCAGCCTGTCGCTGGGAATGTGAATATTTATCCTGTCGACTTAATTCATACAAACAGAACCAAAGGCAGGCAGGCAGAAGTTTTTTATGGCTTTAAGTCAGACTGAAGTGGGGGGCGGGTGGTGAGTAGGGGGGTGGCTGACAGAGGAATCTAAACTTTTTAATTCACAGAAACATGCCTGATCATATAACTCCCGGGAAATGGAAGTGGATACAGCAAAAATTATTTAAAAGGCAGACTGTGTGCATGTGTGTAGATGGGAAAGTAAGAGGGAGAAGTTCTCTAACTTATTTGTCACTTCTAATTATTAAAACATGGTTTAGGACTTAGTTGTTTTCGGCCTCGGGAATATTAATTGTATCTCCAACATTACCACAGGCTTCTCAGAAGCACCCCTCTTGCCCCCGACTTCCACAGTGTAGGGCACAGTGCTTGTTGGGTATACGTGCCTAGCTAGGTCACCCATACAGAGAGCTCAACACCATCTTTTTTTATTGACAGCCCCGCTGTTACCAGCCTTGGAAGGTCGGTGTGGACTGGAGACACAGCCCTGGGATGCTTAGGCCACTCCGCCTGGTCACCCCTGCACAAAAGGGCTTCGTGGGCCTGTGCCGGCCACAGTTCCCCTCCAGTCCAACACCCTGGCTGGAGGGTAGGCCAGGAAGCATTTCAAGTGGCCACTCCCCAAACTTCACCCTGTTTATCAGATGCGAACATATCCTTAGAAAGGTCTTGGTGAGTTCCCAACGGTGACACCTCGCTGTGCTGGGAGGAGGTCACTACCTGCGGAGTGTAACTGCTTCCTAGCTGACTCTGGGTTGGGGAAAAGAATCACAGGACATAGGCCATGGGTATCTTTAAGGACTACAATGTACAAAAACAAAGAAGTCTGTAGGGGCCTGGAAATTTACTTTGTATCTTAAATGCATTCCCTCCTTTCTAATAACACTCCCGCTGTTCGTGCAGGAACCAAAAGACCCTACACCTAGATTATGAAAACAGCTTAACTGGTAACTGGTCTCTGCCTCCAAAACTTATTTTACACACGGCCGCAGAGAAATCTTCTTAAAGCCAAGCCCTAATCATGTTACTCCCAAATTCAAAATCCTCCAATAATTTCCAGCCTCTAATTGAGCTTACTGGGCACTGACAGCCCAACCCACCTTTCTAGGTTTACCCCTACTACTTCCTCCACTTCACACACCTATTCTGTGGCCGCATGGGGGAGAAATGTTCTCATTCCTGACAATTTACACGCGCTTTTCTGTGCAGGATGTTCCTTGCATCTCTCCCCCATGCTCTCCAACTCTGCTCATTCCCACTGTAAGGTCCACCTCCTCCATAAAACCTTCCTCAGCTTTCTTTAGCTGCCCCCCACCCTGACCCTAAGATTTATTTACTTTTTTTCCTACTTATTTCAGCTCATTTCATTTGAGACACACACACACACACACACACACACACACACTTTTAACTTTTAAATCATGTCACCATGGTTATCAATCTACATTTTCCCTTTCCTGGAGCAGAGCTCTTTGAAGAAAGGGGCTGTGGCCTGTTCTTCACAGCGCCTGGGCCCCAAGGGTATGTAGCTTTGTCTGTGAGACAGAGGGGCCCAATAAAGACAGGATTTGTTGATTTGTAATTCTACCATGCCCCCTTGCCAGGGGTGGCAGAGGCAGAACCTGTATTCGCAGCTGCAATTGGGGTACTAAACCTCTCTAAACATCCCCCCACACGAAGGTGTCGGGGGAAGTACATAAGTACTAGAGAGGACAGTTAATGGACACTGTCCTGGATCATCTCTAGCCCGGTGCTCCGAATTTTACAGTGTAATTAGGGGTCCTGGCACCCAGAAAAAGCATCATGGACCCCAAGCTGTTGGGGAAGGGCGAGTTTTAGAAAGTGATATGTCTAAACACAACTTGACAGCATTTAGAAGTGAAATGCAGTCCATCTTAATTCAACATACAAAGACTTGCATGTAAAGAATTCACAATTTACAAAACACTGATATATCTGTTCTAACTAAGGAGTTCCCAACTTTAGAACACAAATACATGAGGTCTGTCCAGGAAGTATACAGCTGTGTGCTATGAAAAATAGGACATTTATTGAAGAAGATACAAGAAACATTGTACACAGGACAATGACATTTCAGCCTCCTTCAAAATAGGCACCCTTGGACCTCACACAGTTCTCCCAGAGTCTCTTCCACTGTTCAAAACACTCTGCAAAATCCTTTGTTGTGATTGACATCAGCTGCCCTGTTGTATTTTCCAGAATCTCACTGACAGTCTGAAATCTCTTCCCTTTCAAAAGTGATTTTAGTTTTGGGAAAAGCCACAAGTCGTAGGGCACCAAATCTATGCTGCAGGGGAAGCTCAGTCACCTGGGTGATTTGATGTTTCACCAAAAAACTCTGCATAAGATGTGATGCTTGAGTGGGTGCACTTTGTGATGAAGCTGCCAATCACCTGTTGCCCACAGCTGCAAACTTCTGAATCATCCAAATAGTTTCTGCAGAGGAATGTTCAAGCTTAATGCAAAATTTAATGCAGATTCGTTGCTCTACTCACTCAGTCATTTTGAGTGTGATTGGCCACACAGTACACGTGCTCACTCAACAGTGTCTACCACCCCACTGACTGGTACAGTGAAGTCGTCATTGTTCACACATGTGCATTCCAGTCCACTCTCCTTGGCTACCAGGTTACATTGATGTCACACAAACTGTTCTTGTTATATTAACAATAGCTGGACTTTTTCCAGACAGACCTCTTATTTCTAAAAAGCTATGTATAAAATTTTTGAAATTACACACTATTTATTTGTGAAATAAGTCCCAGTTTAAATTCTTTAAGAGAAGCTTTATTATACTTGGTAAAATTATCAAGTTGACTTTTCTATGACAGAAGTTTTTAAAAAAGACGTAGAGAAGGGAAAGAGGAAAGAAAGTAGATACAGCACAGAGATGAAATCAAAGTTAAACAGTTTATGATCTAGTGCATATGTATTCATGAATAATTAAAATTCAAGGCAGAAAACAGTAAGTTCTGTAAAGAGAGGCAAAGAATAGAGGGGACAGAAATACACTTGCTAGAAATACAGTAGATGATAAAAGTGATATTTAAACAGTAATGAAAAGACTGATTTGTTCAGTAAATGGTATTGAGATAAACAACTAGTTTTTTTAAAGTAATATGGTTGGAACCCTACCCAAAGTCTTGCACTAAAATAAATTCCAGATGGAGAAAACAATCAAATATTAAAAAAGCAACTATAAAAATACTAGAAGAAAATAGGAAAATGTTTTATAATCTTCAGGTAAAAATAGGCTTTCTGTAAGTCTGTCAACATAAAAACAGAAAACTTTTCTATAGTAAAAAATACTGGGAATATTCAAAAGTAAAGGCAAAAGGGGTACAATATTTGCCAACCTCCCTAAGGAACAAAGCTCTTGCAAATTAATAACAAAAATGAAAGTAATTGAATGATTTATGGCAGGGAGTCACAAACTTTCCCCATTCATAGCACCTCGGTAATCTTTTCATGGTGCCTTTAGGCCAAAAGAAATACCTAATAGTTCCATTTATTAAGAAGTTAGGTCCAAACAATGTAATAAGTATTTATGCCCTAATAATTTAGGAACTGTTTGAAAAAAAATAATACACATAAGTTGAAAGAAAAAATATTTTGATTTCATTCTTTATTAACCACAAATACGTACTAATGGGATGTGTGTGCCTACTGGATACTTCACAACTTTGCAAGCCTTGGAATCGCTGGGCTCCACCACCCTCATTCCTGCTCTGTATCAACTTTCTCATGGTGCTTGCTTTTTATTGCAGCAACAACCAAATGCTCAACTTTGCCAAGATATATAGCATCTTTGAAAGGAATGCAGTGTAAGCTAATGTTGATAACTGTAAATGACTTCAAGCTAGTAGTTTTCATAATATCTCACAGATGGTAGACATCCTTGTGTTTCTCTCCCATATTTAACATTTCCCACAGAGCTCTGGCACACACTTTGGGAACTGTAAATATTTAGCAAGGAATATAAACAAACAACACACAGATGAAATACAAATAGTCAATAAATATATGAAGACATGTTTAATGTCATTAATGTTAAGGAAGGGTAATTAAAACAATACATTTTTTAAAAACATTTTTTCTTAAAAATTAGTAGGCACAAAAACAATATGCTCATTCATCATCGGTGGGAAGATAGACTGTCACAACCCTTTCTGAGGGGCAACCAGCGGGGCCATCTTTTTGCCCACATAATTTTTTTTTCCATGCAGTGGCCTGCCCTGGAGCTGGACAAAGCAGCAACTTGGATGCCTGGGAGTTGCTGTCAACAGGGAAAACACGCACTTTCTCCAGTCTCGCAGTACCCACTTCTAGGCCTTCATCTCGTGGACACAGAGGTGTGGGCCAAGGTCAGAGGCGCCCAAGGATGGCCTTCAGTAGCACTGACTCTACCAGGAAAATTCAGACACAACCAATACAGGTCGGACTGAAAACAGTTATGGGATATTCCTGTAAGTATCCCATCACATAAAGCCAAGCTATATAGCTATTAAAAACAGTGTTGTAGATTTACGTAAGATACACCTAAGTGAAAAGCAAGCTACAAAAATAATATGATACATTTTTATTGATACCAAATTATTAACAGTGCAGGTGGGATTTTTTTTTTTAATTTGATGATTTTTTTTTGAATGGGCTCCCATTAGCCAAGTTTGGGGTAATTTTATTTTTTAATTTATTTTTACTTTTTAATATTATATTATATTAGTAAAATTTTGTTGAATTTTTCTATAATTTAGAAAGCTTTATAGTAAAAACGTATTACTTTTCTAAAAACTTTCTTTGGGGAGATAATTATATCCTTGTAACAGGCTGTAAAAACAGCGGAGGGGAGCTTTTCAGTGACTTCTCGCAGAACTGCAGCGCTGCATCACAGCCAGAAAACTGACACAGGCGCGTTACTCTGAACTAGGCTACAAAACTTACTCCATTTTGCCATTTTTTTTTACATGTATTCATTTGTGTGTGTGTCTGTGTGAGCAATTAAAAATTTTTTTTTATTGATTTTAGAGGGGGGAGGCAGTGAGGGAGAGAGAGAGAGGGAGAGAGAGAGAAAGAGAACATCAATGTGTTGCTCCACTTACTGATGCATTCATTGGTTGCTTCTTGTATGTGTCTTGACTGGAGATCGAACCCGCAACCTTGGCGTATTGGGATGACACTCTAACCAACCCTGCCTGGGCATGTGTGAGCTACTTTCTCCTATGCATGGGTTTGTGTAACCACCACCACAATCAAGAATACAAACCACCCTATCACCACAAAGAAGGAATGCATTATTTTTGGAATCAGAAACAATAAAAGTAAAGTAATATTCTTTTTATCATGTATGCCCTAACTCCATACTCGGTGTTAAAATCCACATACTAATTATTGGTATAGGTGGCCGTGTGCTATTTTTCACTAGGAGACAGAAATCAAAGAAAAGGAACTTAATGTACCCAAGAGAAAACTAGGACTTTCCAGTGGTCTCTCCCTTTGCCTCCTCAGATCCGTGCCCAACGTGGTTGGAAGAGTAGTGGGAGGAGAGGCCCACTGAGGGTAGGCAGGGCTGGCAGCAGGGGAGGTGGGGATGGCATTCTTGAGAGTTGCAGTAACATCACCAGTGTTCTCTTCAGCAAGCAAAACTAAAGAAAATGCAAAGCTAAGGTATTAATTTGCATTTTCTAGATTTCAGTGCTGCCATACAATCCGCCTAGTAAGAGTCTGACCGACAGAAAACTGGCTTTCGGCATCAGGCCTTTGGCTGGTAACATACTTGCTCTGAGCTGCCCAGTGAGGGGGTTTGGTAAAAAGGCCCCGAAAACCTGGGCCTGGGCTGGAGCCAGCCTCGGGAGTCTGCTGGCTGATAGCATATTGCAATAATAGAGTCCTCCTTCTGAAAAATGAATGTGGAAACTTATTTTTTGACTCTTCAGGTTGCAGCTTATTTCAAAGGTCATCCAAGTAAACAAAGGAAAAGACTGTGAATCTTTGTAAGTCAAAAACTGACAACTGTTTATAAAGCAGCAGTTTATATTTTCATATGACGGAAGGAAAAAAATGATTCCTCTAAGCCCCTGGGAACAGAGATTTGGGTGGTTCCCCCTCCCACCCTCCTCAGTTTGTCTGTCCATTCGCCGTTCAACACCTCCCTCGGTGAGGTCTGGGGACATCTGCTGCACCCATTTTGTGTGGAACGTAACAGTCTACTGGGTGTCTGGGGTTGTGGAACAAACCAGGCAGTGTCTCAAGACACAAAAGCCTCTGCAGCCCTTACTGATAATTGCCTTCCACAACCCTGCTGAGTGCGTGTGACGTCCACAGTCACACAGGCAGGCTGCACACGGTAAGGCCTCTCCAAATCTGGAGCCCAGCCTCCTAGGAGGGCACCTTGTTCAGAGAGGGGCGATCTCATGCAGTTCATCTGAAA
Organism: Tonatia bakeri; assembly: GCA_004024845.1. Classification (NCBI taxonomy): domain Eukaryota; kingdom Metazoa; phylum Chordata; class Mammalia; order Chiroptera; family Phyllostomidae; genus Tonatia; species Tonatia bakeri. The sequence goes on from PVIA01010648.1 coordinate 44,164, forward strand.
CAAAAGGCCAGTGGAACCAGTCCTATGCACTTTGAGAGTGGCCGGAAACCTCTTTTTACTCGAGAGTTTTCTTGGTTAAGCTGACAATAAACTCTGGACAATCTTCTGACTGGATTTTATATCTATTATTAGACATACTTCAAAATAATGAAACTAGATGACATTAAAATAATCATCTAAAAGGTACTTTTTACATAGGATGCCATGTTAATTAATCACATGCTTCCAAGTCTATTCTAAAGACAGCATATCATTTCTACTTACCCATCAAGGCCCAGCTCATCAGCCCCCTCTGTGAAGTCCTCCCTGGCAATTCCAGGTTGTGGCAATCTCTCCATCCTCTCGTCCCACAGTATTTATTATCTGAACCACTCATTTGGCACCTAAGATATGTTGCCTTGATTGCTATTTATCTTTTTATGTAAACTGTGTTGTTTTATCTCCTACAGAGCCTTACTGGAATGCAAACGTTTGTTGATTTGATTTCAAATTTAAGTCAATTACCATGTGGGCTGAGATAAACAGTACTTCCAAGGCAACAGTTAACTCAATAGTGAAAGTAAACACCAAGACTGCTTGCAAATGGGCTGGCTTACAAAGATGACCAATGAATACAAGCCCTTGAGATTGGATGGGTTTGTGGTGCAGGCCATCAGCCTGATTTCCCTAGCCTACTAACGTGTTGTGTTATCTACATGAATTCATCAACTTCCAAGCCCATCTTGAAGAAACTCATAATCTTCCCTCTAAACCTACTTCAGTTCAAACACTGGCGCCTCTGGGCAGTCACTTCTCGCAGGAACTGTTAAGTTTATTTGTTGAATAAATAGCCGAACAAAACAATGACTCTAAGTAACTATCTATAATCTTTTGGCCTTCTCTTCTCTTCTCCTCTCTCTCTCTCTCTCTCTCTCTCTCTCTCTCTCTCTCTATAATATATATATATATTATATATATATATATAATATATATATATTATATATATATAATATATATATATTATATATATATATAATTTAAAGATTGTATTTATTTATTTTTAGAGAGAGGGGAAGAGAGGGAGGAAGAGAGGGAGAGAAACACCAATGTGTGAGGGAATCATCAATAGGTTATCTTCTGCATGTCCCCAGTCGGGGACCTGGCCCACAACCGAGGCATGTGCCCTGACCAGGAATCAAACCTGTGACCCTTCGGTTTGCAGGATGACACCCAACCCACTGAGCCACACCAGTCAGAGCCACTTTCACTATACTGCTGGAAGGCTATGAGAATCAGATTTAGGAAAGTTCTAAGAGAAGTTGTTATGGATTTCCCCTCCATAAACAAGTCCTCCCAGCCAAATAGTAGGGCTGACTGTGATGGGACAACGGGACATTCCTCTTGGAACCCTTGATTCATGCTGAGAAATATTAGTCTTTAGACCAGTGGCTCTAAAACCAGGGCGATTTCCCCCCTGGGGACATTTGGCATCATCAAGAAACATTTTTGGTTGAAAGGGGATGCTACTGGCGTCTATGGGTAGGGGGCAGAGATGCTGCTAACCAACCTACAATGCACAGGGCAAGCCCTCTCAACAAAGAATTACCCAGCTCCAAATGCCAACAGTGCTGAGGTGGAAAGAGCCTGGCTTACTGTAGGAGCTCAGGCTCTGCAGGCAAGGCTGACCTCTGGGAACATTATATAATCTCTCTGAACCTTAATTTCCTCACCTAAAAAATGGAGCTGAAAACATCATCACATGAGGTATTGTTACATCTAAAAGATAATTAGTGTGAAAAGTACTTTGGAATTACTCTTTCACAATTAGTCATCCTTACTAATTAATGAATGCCCCGTGTGTGGTTCTAGTTTTTCAGTGCACTTCAAGCATCTCTCCGTGTTGGTGTAGAAAGGAGACTCACCTCATCCCTCTCCATTCATCTGGGGTACCTATGTTCTCCTGGTTCTGAGTTACTAAGTAGCTTTCTCACTCCTCCCTGGGATTTGCTTGTGTCCTTGCTTTGGCAGTTCTTGCCTGGCCACTGGACTTCTCTGCCTGTTGCAGTAATGGTCCTTAGCAATACTTTTTTAGTGGTCTCTGATGATTTTTCCTAAAACTGTGCTTTCTACCTAATCATCTTACTGCAGCTCATAACAATAATCAAGTGTGTGGCAAGGGTAAGTTAAAGATTATGCCTGGTGTTTGAGAAGTATAAGTACAGTACTTGTTATCAAGTTTGCCCTTTCTGTCGCAAGCTAAATTTTCTCCATTTGTGATTTACAGCTAGAATAAGTGGTGCCATTCAGTGTTTCAGAAGAATATTTGGTAACCCTTGAAGACATTAGTTCTGTTAGCTATGACCTTAAGAGGTTTATCTTTGACACTTTTTCCAACAGAACACGCTCCATAAATTCACATATACAGAGGTCGAATTTCCAGCTCCTTTGTAAAGGCAATTTGTAAATACTTTTTCTTTTATTTATCAACTTAGCACAGATTTAGCAAGTTAAACAGGTTCTTTGCAATTCTACCAAATAAAAAATAAGTTAAATTTCACTTAAAAAAGTGTGCTACTGTGCTCGCTTGGATGGCTCATAGACTGAAACTGGAACGATACAGAGAAGAAGGGCATGGTGCCTGTGCAGGGATGGCACACAGACTCAGGAAGCGTTTGGTATTTTCTATGGCCCAGGAGCAAATTCAGCATAAAATAAATGCTAATGTATGAATGTTAAAAAAAAGTGGGATACCAACAAATGAAAATCAGTGTCTAGTAAACTATATGCAAATGCAGTTAAAAGATTTAAGAAAAGTGGAAAAAGGAAAGGCTCACTTTCTGAAGAATGTGAAGTTTTACTTCGGAAAGTCACAGACAAAGAGACCAGGGTGTATCTGGAATTGCATACATGCAGTTAGTAGTTAACCCTCCATGGTCACCTGGGTCTTCGTATTTCTCACATCTTCAGCAATTGCAGTGAAAAACGTAGGATACTCAATTGTTTCAGTAAGATTCGAGTACGAAGGTGGGTGAAGAAGGCAGATATCCACAACGCAGTGGAAGACGACAAGGAGAAATTATTAAGTTTATGCCGAATATCTCTTAGTACTGCAGGAAAATGAGGCCAAGGAACAAGTCATCAATGTTCCCAATGAAGCTACTAACTAAAATAAAAAAAATAAGAGTCCCTGTATTTCTATGAAAAAAATATTAGAGTTCCTCAAAAAAATTAAAAATAGAATTACCCTATGATACCACTTCTGGGTATGTATTCAAAAGAACTGAAAGGAGGGTCTCAAAAAGCTATTTGTACATCCAGTTCATAGCAACATTATTCATGATGGCCAAAAGATGAAAGCGACTCAAGTGCCCACTGACAGATAAATGAATAGACAAAGGTGGTACGTACACATAAAATGGAATATTATTCAGCTATAAAAAGGAAAGATGTTTTGACACAGGCTACAACAAGGATGACCCTTAAGGGCATTATGCGCAAAGAAATAAGCCAGTCACAAAAAAACGAATACTGTATGATTCCACTTATATGAGGTATCACGGGTAGTGAAACTCATAGAAACAGCAAGTAGATGGTGGCTGCCAGGAGTTGAGGGCCAGGAGAAGCAGGGAGCCACTGTTCAGTGGGTCTGTGAGTTTCGATTTTGTGAGATAAGCAAGTTCTGGAGAGTGGCTGTGTGAGGATGTGAACACACGGGGTGGGTAAAAGTAGGTTCACAGCTGTAAGTACAACAGAGTTTATTCTTGTGTTATTCACTAATTATTGCATTATTTATTTGTGTTAAAATTATAAACCTACTTTTGTCTACCCTTGTATTTAACGATACTGAACATTTAAAACTGGTTAAAATGGTAAATTTTACGTGCTACTTATCACAGTTAAAATTTTAAAAAACTTTAAAAAGATGTCCTACATTCAAGTCACCAATATGGAATACTGTAATACTGTGTTTGGTATCATTTTGGGGAGTGTTTAAAGTTCTCTGATTACAGAGGTCCTCCATCTATTGCAGAGCCTTGTGATATAAACATCTAATCACAGGCTGTACCCCTGAAACTGACACAATACTGTATGTCAGCTGTACTTTAAAACTTTAAAAACAAATCCTTGCAGGTGAACTGCACGTTTGCTTTAGAGTACCAACTGTACTGTGAGACTGTATTAACTCGATGCACTCGAATCCCATTCTGACTTCTTTTAATCCTTACAAAAATAAGCATCAGGTGATAATTAAAAATAGCCAAGTCTACTTCCGGCCAAGATGGAGGCATAGGTGGACACACTGCCTCATCACACAACCAAGATAGGGTCAACAACAATTTAGAAACAGAACAACAACCAGAACTGACAGAAAACTGAACTGTATGGAAGTTGGACAACCAAGGAGTTAAAATAGACACGTTCATCCAGACCAGTAGGAGGGGCGGAGTTGGGCAGCCCGGCCCTGGGTGTGCAGGTGGCGGCTGGCAAACCCCAGCTGAGGAGTGGCAACCAGCAGACCCAGTGAGGGGGTGACTGTGAAGTAAGGCACTGCGTGCAACCCAGGATGCCAGCACTGGGAAAGAGAGCCTTGGGGCACTGATTGAAAACACCTGTGGGGGTTGAGGTGCAGGGAGAAACTTCCAGCCTCATGGGAGAGGTCGTTGGAAAGACCTATGGGGTTCACAAGCCCACCCACACGGGAATCAGCACCAGAAAGGTCCAGTTTGCTTGGGGGAAGTAGTAGAAGGGACTGAAATCCGCAGAGAGCAGGGCAAGCACCATTGTTCCCTCTCGGACCCCGCCCCCACATACAGCATCACAACCCAGTGACTGGGTTGCCCTGCCTTGGTGAACACCTAAGGCTCCACCCCTCATACGTAACAGGGGCAATTGGACCAAAAAAAAAAAAAGAAAAGAAAAGAAAAGAAAAAGAAATGGCTCAAACAGAAGAACAAATGAAAGCCCCAGAACCCATTCTTTTAAGTGACTGAGAGATAGCCAACCTATCAGATGCACAGTTCAAAACACTGGTGATCAGGATGCTCACAGAATTGGTTGATTTTGGTCACAAATTAGATGAAACAAATGAAGGCTACAATAAGTGAAATGAAGAAAAATACACAGGGAACCAACAGTGATGGAAAAAAAGCTGGGTCTCACATCAATGGAGTGGACCAGAAGGAGGAAAGAAACAACCACACAGAAAAGAATGAAGAAATAAGAATTCAAAAAAATGAGGAGAGGCTTAAGAACCTCTGGGATATCTTTAAACATTCCAACATCTGAATTATAGGGGTACCAGAAGGAGAAAAGGAAGAGCAACAAGTGGAAAACTTATTTGAACAAATAATAAAGGAGAACTTCCCCATTCTGGCTAAGGAAATAGACTTCCAGGAAGTCCAAGAAGCTCAGAGAGTCCCAAAGAAGTTGGACCCAAGAAGGAACACACCAAGGCACACTGTAATTACATTAGTCAAGGTAAACATGAAGAAGAAAATCCTAGAAGCAGCAAGAGATAAGGAGACAGTTACCTATGAAGGAGTTCCCATCAGACTATCAACTGATTTCTCAAAAGAGACCTTACAGGCAAGAAGGGGCTAGAAAGAAGTATTCCAGGTCATGAAAGGCAAGGACCTACATCCCAGATTGCTCTATCCAGCAAAGCTTTCATTTAGAATGGAAGGGCAGATAAAGTGCTTCTCAGATAAGGTCAAGTTAAAGGAGTTCATCATCACCAAGCCCTTATTATATGAAATGTTAAAGGGACTGATCTAAGAAAAAGAAGATAAAGAACATGTATAGTAAAATGACAGCAAACTCACAATTATTAACAACCACACCTAAAACAAAAACAAACTAAGCAAACAACTAGAACAGGAATAGAACCACAGAAATGGAGATCACATGGAGGGTTAGCAACAGGGGAGTGGGAAGAGGAGAGAGGGGCAAAAGGTATGGAGAATAAGTAGCATAGATGATAGGTAGAAAATACACAGGGGGAGGGCAAGAATAGTATGGGAAATGTAGAAGCTAAAGAACTTATGACACACGGACATGAACTAGAGGGGGGGAATGT